>JARJDT010018623.1:0-13973 GCA_030264655.1 Leptusa sp. GC000079
GAGTACTAGAAATTTTCAAGGCCGTTACTGCTAATAACCTAACTTTTCAAGCGTGTTGCGGATTTCACGTGCTCTTCATGCCTTTAGCAAGTTATTTTGTTTAAAACTATATTATTCATAATAATTGTCATACTATAGAGAGTGATTAATGTGCTGGATAAGTGCCCAAACATGAAGAACAAATCGTCAAGACATAAAAGTGAAAACACTTTCAAGGTACACATATTTTAAATTTAAACTTGCAAGAAAGCCCTGCAACTAAATGTAACTTTAAACTTGCTTTCAGTTCGTACCTTTTGCCGAAAGAATTAATAATATAGATGTAGACATCTTCCATAAAGTCTCTCATGAATATGAAACACAACTTGAAGAAGATAAATGCATATTTCATCAAACAATCGATAAATGGAATGTGCTTAATCTGACAGAATATTATGACCAGTTTAAAAGAGATATACATGGGTATAATGTCATTACATTGCCTCAACTTATTTTCAATAAAGAAAATATTAAAAATGTATTAATAAAACATCTAAGATTGAAAAATGAATTAGCTTTACAACCATTATTAGAGTAAGTTTTTTTATCTAGACATTTAAATAATATGCTTAACAAATTACATTATGCAATGTTTTAGTTTGGTGGTTGCCTTAGCTAAGGACTTAAGACAAGATTTTTATGAATACTATCATGAATTTTTCCAAGTTTTAATTGAATTGTTGCAAACAAACAAAACAGAACAACTTGAATGGACTTTCCATTGCCTGGCTTACTTGTTTAAATTTTTATGGAGGCCTATGATCATTGATATTAGCATAGTTTTCAAGACATTGTTACCTTTGTTGGGTGAAAACTATCCTGGCTATATTAACAATTTTGCTGCTGAAAGTTTTGCATTTGTGGCCAGGAAAGTCAAAGATTTCAGAAACTTTCTGTTTTTATTGCTTAAATCTGTTAAGCTACATCAAGATGTAAGTTAATACAATTCTTAATTAAATTTATGTCTTCAAGAATTATGGCAAAATTGTGAAAACATTCAAAATCAAACACCATTTTCACAATTTTTAAGTTTTATAAAATTATTGCTAAATTTTTGGTTAAATTAATTATAACATTAGAACGAACTCAATTAACATGTAAAATTGCTTATAGGGAATTAGTGGTTGTGGTCGTTTAATCTATGAAGTACTCAAAGGAATTACTGGACAATTTCATAGTTGTGCAACAACAGTGCTTCCGATACTTGTCGATTCGTTACAAGACACAAACGCACCCCAGGACGAACTTTTTGAAGTTCTTGAAAAAGTTATTGAGCACACAACAGAAAACATAAACCCCCAAAAAGGCGAACTCTTTTACGAAACATTTATTTCCGCGTTAGAAAAGTTAACACACAAGTTCACGAAAGAAACCAACAACACAAACGTCACCAAAGCATTAAACCAAACACTGACACTCTTGGGACAATCTTTAGAATACAAAGCAGGCAGATTCTTGCAAAGTTCAACATCAATAGTTGCCAAACAAATACAACAACTGATCATTTCAAGTGACGGTTTTCCCACTGATGCTGTATTGACTGTAGTGAAAAATGCAATTATTCTACTTCAGTCACACAATATCAACTTAACACAGGCTGAAGCTAGTGCCTTGGTGTACAAAATTTTATCTATAAAAGGCAGGAAAGAAGTTTTGTTATATTTTGTCCAGAATACTTTTGAATATCCATTGTTTCGAACATCGATTTTGCCAAAATTTTTAACTTATTGTGTTGAGACTAAACTAAATAATGAATGTCTCTCGTTATTAACACAATTGTTAGTGAAAAAGTCGCCCTTATGTCTGCAGGAAGCCAAACTTGATACTTGGCAACCTTTCCTTATTGATTTCGGTCAATATAATCAACAAAATGCCGAGATTTTAATGTCAATGGTTGATAATCATGAAAATCTGGAGCAATATATCAGTTGCTTGATT
This sequence comes from Leptusa sp. GC000079, assembly GCA_030264655.1. Classification (NCBI taxonomy): domain Eukaryota; kingdom Metazoa; phylum Arthropoda; class Insecta; order Coleoptera; family Staphylinidae; genus Leptusa; species Leptusa sp. GC000079. Next base: position 1,978 of record JARJDT010018623.1, read on the forward strand.
ATTCTTCCCCATTTAAAGTTACAACAGGAAAATTTCAATGAAAAACTTTACAAAAACTTTTTAAACTTTTGCGATGTCATTAAAAAGATTTCTGCAGAAAAACAAGATGATAGTTTACTAAAATTGTTGTTTAAATTACTTGTTACTGTTGAAAGTTATATTCACATTGCAAATTTAACAATAACTGCGAAAAATTCTCTTGAGAAGGCAAAGGAATTGAAAAACTGCTTGCTTGAAACGTTACTGCCTTTAGCATCAAATGTTCGTTACATTTGGTCGTTGAAAATTCTCGATTTGTACTTGTCTTTTGTTCATTTACAATCAGATTTTAGTAAACTTCTTGATAAGGAAAGTCTCCTTCAAATACATGAACATTTACAAGCGAACTTTAACTCTCCTTATCACAAGCAACGTCTTTATTCGTCACATATTTACTCGTTATTCGAACCTTCTTTGCAATCTCCATCTAATGAAGTTCCATGGACAATTTTTTCGTTGTGTTACAATGTGGAATCAACTCTTCCATCAGTTGATACTTACCGAGATCAATTACAAAGCCTTGAAAAGTTTAATTATGAGAAACCCCAAATGCAAGTTGCAAAAGTCAGTGAATTCGCTGACCTACCCTTGCGTTATCTTTGCGGCGTTCTTTACATGAACTTCAAACTTCTTTGGGAACCAGTTGTTAATATCATAGCTTCCCAAGCAAATGGCATGGAAATTGACCGATTTTGGTCTGTTTTTGTTGAAGAATTAAAAAGTTCAACAAAAAATATGCGCAATGTACCAAGTTTAACGTATGATTTGTTAGCGTGCGAGGAAGGGTTTAGTTTCATTGGGGATTTGTATCAAAGTAGTGCTCTGATTGTGGACAAACCAGATTATTTGAACTATCGCATTTTGCTGTGGAAATCAATGACTTTATTCCCGCATGTTGCCGAGGCGCGTAACCGTGACGTTGTCGCTCTTTTCCTATCGTTTATTAATGACGAATACATGCGTACGAATAGCGATGTCGCGTTTGTTCTTAATATTAAGCAAGCTACCGAAGAAGAGTTTGATAACACCATGATTATTGATGAAGAAAATCCCGAGGAAAATCCTGAAATGCAGGAAGAACTTGAAACTAAACGAATTAAAAAAGAACTCAAGAAACCTGCAGTAAAAGGTGGTGCTAAAGCGGTTCTGAAACTGCTTTTGCATCATTTGACTGTTTTGAGCAAAGTAAAAAGCCCGAAGTCTATGTACAAAGAACAAGAATTGTACAAAATCTATTTTGAATTCCTTGCACATAAAAATGCAGAAGTCCAGAAACACATTTTGGATTGCCTCATGACATACAAAAATAAAAATGTAACACCATACACCACACAGTTATATAACTTAATTGACGATCGTAATTTAAAGAATGAATTGATACAGTTCAAACTTGACAAAGCTTCCGAACATATACAATTGCCACATCGCGAAGATTTAATTCCTCTCATCTTGAAAATTGTCTATAGTAAAATGATGATACGTACCGGTGGCAAGGCAGGCGGTCAACAAAGACGTAACATGATCTTTCGGTTTCTAAGCGGTTGCGTGGAAAACGAAATGTTGCTCTTTATCAAAATGGCATTTAAATTCTACGACCAACATTTCGACACCCATGAACTTGAGTTAATCGAGAATGTTAATAAATCCATAGATTTAGAGAATTTCATTCCTCCAAAGAGGCTTCAAAGCACTGAAAACATGCTGCTTGTTGTATTCGAACAATTTGGCAACTTGATGAACGATCAAATATTGAACTTTGTCTTGAAAATCTTGCTTTGTATTGGGGCCACATTGAAAGGCGCTTTTTTAATGCAATCGGAGATACATTCGGGTTACTTGCCGATTTTGCGCACTTTGAGAACATCCTCCATCAAACTAATGGAGCAATTTTTCTCCCGGTTTGAATATCAATGGGATAATAAGCAAATAAATGCCGTGTTTGAAGTGTTTGTCTGGCCGTATATTACAAAACTTGACATTGAGGGTATTCATAGTCCGACAACTTTATTGAAACTTTTGGGCTTCTGGGCATCTAATCCACGGTTTTACTCGTTGTTAATCAAACAAAATGACAATGAAATATATCCACTTGTATATTTGGTAAAACTATTAATGAATCCGAAAGTTCATTTATCAGTCAACAATTTCATTATGGAAATGATAGAAAATCTTCTTAAGTTGACTCTTGATGACGGGGAAATGATGATTCCTGCTGATGATGTCCTTCCTATCGAGGAATCCATTCTGGCAAGATTGAAAGTTCCTGAGAACAATTTAAACTATGGCAGTTGCATTTTACTGCCTCATGTTCCTCTGATTTTGACAAAAATGAAAGAGAAATTGCTCAAGAAAAAGAAAACTATTACCAAAAGGGATTTAGTTATTTTGTCCCGTATCTCCGAACTCGTGTGGGAGGCTGACTTGAGCGATTCAACGCTGGAGCTTCTCATTCCTATCCTTGTCAAGAAGACTAAAATCGGTACCAAGGAAGAAGAAATTCTTCAGTTACTCACTACAATTAAAAATCTCTTGTTGAATGTTGATGATCCTAAGAAACATTTACGCCTTTTGTCACCACTTTTCGCTCACGTCAAGGAAATTACATGCCGGAAAATTTTGTGTGAAATAATTAGTGATATTTCAAAACAAGCGCCTGAATTCTTGCTGATTAATGAAGTAATGATCGAATTAAACTCGTTCAATGAGAGATGGATAGACCAACCTGACTTTGATCGCCGATTAGCTGCCTTTAGACGCATTGAAAGTCTTTTCAAAGAAGAAAAGTTAACGATTGAGCTCGCAATTTTGTTGATCTACAATTGTTTCTACATGTTATCGGTAGAAAAAGACTTGTCAATGCGTGAAAGCGCAACAGATTGTCTTAAAACAATTACACCGACTATTGTTCAACAATTTTCCGCGCAAAGTGCTTACATTTTGGACCAAACGCTCTTTCCACTTATTAAAGGCGGGTTTAAACGCACAATTCGAAATGATTGCATTGCTCTTTTGGGTCAACTGGCTCGTGAATGTCCTGATGTGCATGTTGTGCTCAAAGACCTCCATAAACTGACAAATAAAGGTGATTTAGAAGTCGATTTCTTTGAGAATTTGACTCACTTGCAGTTGCATCGTCATGGACGTGCTTTATTGAAGTTCAAAGAAGTCTTTAGCAAAGAAGATTCGGTTCCTAACATTCGTACAATGACCCAATATATTCTGCCTCTGGCAACGCATTATTTGTGCAATCCTGATTTTGTCAGCAAGCATTCTATGATTGATAGCGCTTGCGATGTCTTAGCAACATGTGCCAAGTTGATGCCATGGCATCACTATGAGGCAATCTTGAAGGATTATTTAGGAAAATTGATGCATGATGTTATCAATCAGAAACAATTGGTCAAAATTGTTGTGTGTATTTTGGATTCGTACCATTTTGATTTGACAAAAGGTTTGAAGATTCAAGAACTTGACGAAACTGTTGATGAAACAAGCAAAAAGCAGGAAGAAGCAGAAGCTGCTCAGATTGAAATTTCTTTAGTGAAAACTGACAAAGAAGAGGAAAATGAGGATGAAAATGAATCCAGTGACAACGAAGATGAGGAAGACCAAGAAGAAAATGAAGACGAAGAGGAAATTGCAGAGCAAGAAGAGATTAAAATTAAGCCATATGATAAAATTACTGTTTTATGCAAGTCAGCAGCAAAAAGAGTGATCAGAATCATTAAGACAATTCTACTTCCGCAATTAAATCGAGCTCTCGCTATGAAAACGACACACGAAGACAATCACAAGCTCAACCGCAAGAAGACAACACGTGAGGAACGCGAGGACGAAGATTTAGTCCGCATTCCTATCACGCTTGCTTTGGTCAAACTTCTTCAAAGACTACCGAAAGCGATACTGGACCGCAATCTTCCGGGTATAATAATGAAGCTGTGTACTTTCCTCAAGACTAAACTAGAAAGCGTACGACGTACCGCACGTGAAACTCTTCAGAAAATTGTGTTAACTCTAGGCCCCGATTACTTGGGCGTTATTTTGGGTGAAATGTCCGGGTTACCATTCAAAGGATTTCAAATGCACGTCTTGGTTTTCACTGTCCATGCAATGCTTAATTGCCTGAAACCACATTACGAACTAGGCCACATTGATAATGTCCTTCTCACTGTTGTGGAGTTTTGTATGCAAGATTTGTTTGGTGCTTTGGCTGATGAGCGCGAAGTTTTTAAGATTACACGAAAAACAACCGAGGCTTCTTCGCCGAAAAGCTACGATACGTTGCAAATCTTGGCGATGTTTATTAGTGACAAGTGTATAATGGATTTGTTGATGCCTATTAAGCAGATTCTGGGGACTACGCATTCATTTAAAGTTGTTAATAAGGCCGAAGAATGCCTTAAACAAATTGCTCTTGGATTAGTCGATAATAAATTTATAGATGTAGACATAGTGCTTAAATTTGCATACGGAACAGCATCGCAGTCCATTCCAGATTTGTTGTATAAGGATAAAGTTGAATTGACTGAAGAGCAATCGCAAAAGTTAGCCAGGCAAAAACCAGATTGTTATATCATTCCAAGGGCACCAGTTGGGAAAGCTGGAGTCAGAGTTTGCAAAGTTCGGAGTTCCCAGACAGCGAATGCGCACGTTCTGGTCGAGTTTGGGCTGAAATTGTGCAATTTGCTGCTTAAACGGGACAAACTTAAAGATAGGGACTTCAAGGCGTTTATTGACCCTTTCGTTGAAGTTTTGAAGAACTGCATTACTACACCCCACATCAAGGTAAGTGATCGTTATAAGAAGTGATGTGGATGGTATAGCGTAAAATATAATAAATTACTGTAAACTACCCATGTAATTGCCGCAAAAGTATTGTTAACTTACCGTCACCTAATGTACAAAAAGGGGGAATTTCAAATGTTCAAAATTCTGGATTTTAATCCCTTAAAAATTGCATTAGGTTTGTTTTAATAGATGGTTTGACCAGTTGCAAACCGTTAAAACTTTGTCCAGTACCCTAAAACATTCTGATTTTGGTATGCTGCACAGAATTTGGATAGTTTTCAACTCAACAAGTCGTGTGAATATTACGGAACAATCAAATATTTAAATAGTAAAATTCAAAATTCTTATAATTTCGGTATCAGTAATATTAATTTCTATAAAAAAAAATAAATTAAATCCACATCTCTAATTATAAGTTAATAATTTGTATCACCTGGAATTATTATTTTAGTTAAATACAATTTCACTGCAATGTCTTGAATGGGTTTTAAAATATGAACTTCCTTCATTGAAAAATGATATTAAAGACATAACAAAGTCACTTTTCATTCTGTTACATAAATATGCCTCTGCTGGCTTGAGAAAAGGTGATAACTTTGATCTTGTCGTTGCGGCTTTTAAGGTAAATTTGCAATACATTATTTAAACGCAGACATAATTAATCAAAGAATAATTGTAGACCATGTCTGTACTAGTACGAGATGTGAAATATCATGTAATTGAAACCGAGCAACTAAAAATTCTCATTCTGTACGTGGAACAAGATTTACACAATCACGAACGACAAGCGACCGCATTCGGTCTGCTGAAAGCAATAATCGCGCGCAAGTTGATTGTGCCCGAACTGCACGAGATAATAATGAAAGTTGGTGAATTGAGCATCACTTCCGAGTTACCGCATGTGCGTCAACAATGCCGCATTGTTTACCATCATTATTTAATGGACTATCCGTTAGGCAAAAAGTTGGAAAGATATGTTGGTTTTTATTTAGCACAAACAAGCTATGAAATACAAAGCGGAAGAGAATCTGCCTTGGATATGATACAAATATTAATCAATTCATTTCCGATTGTAAGTAGTCTCAATTTTTCTGTAATATTGGTGTTTGGACTCGTTTATTGTAATTGTTACAGAATGTATTGAAGAACTTCAGTGGAACATTCTTCGCGTCAATTGGCACCAGGTTGGTTAACGACGATGTCCCCTTATGTCGCAAAATGGCGGCGAAATGTTTAACAACAATGTTGGAACGATTAGAAAAGCCTGATCGTGATCCCCTCTTTGATATGTTGTTAGTTTGGTTCAAAGATAGGAAAATCCTGCATAAAATGCTCGCCGCGCAAATGTGCGGCCTTCTAATAAGTGTCGAAAAAGTTCAATTTGATTCGCGAATCGCGTCGCTAATTCCTTGTGTCTTAAAACAATTTCATAAAGAAAACGACGAAGCGCCGGGTAAATTTGTTCGTATCACTAACGAAGAAAACGAAGGATTTATCAAAGAACGTAATCGCGATCATCATTTATATCAAATAATGCAAATGTTACTGAAATTGTGCTCGCATGTTCCCACTTTTCTGAAAAGAGTTGAAGATGTCGAGAATTTATCTATTCATGCACAAGCATTGCTTTCGCATCCTCATGATTGGGTACGATTGGGTTCTGCACAGTTCTTGGGTCATGTTTTAAGCGCTGTTGATATCGGAAAACTATCGAATTTGTTGTTAACAAAAACAACACTAAGTGCAGGTTACTTGTACTCAGACCCAAACGACGCCCTCAAATCGTTAGCTTTAGATTTATGCGCGCAGTTGCAACCCGGCAACACAAAGACTGATTTAGCTGAGCAGGTTATTAAAAACTTAATCCTCATAGCGCGCGTTGTACAATGCGTGCCCATAAATAAAAGTCCGAATGAAGACGAAAATATCAATGATGCAGATACAAACGACGTGAAACGCGTCAATTTATTATGGTTGATCAAACGCGTCCGCCGCGCGATTAACATTGAAATTGTTGAGAATTCCAACTCGACTATTTTACGAACCGAATTATTCAAATTCATTGCTGCAGTACTAACCGTCATTGATATAAAGACATTGCGGCCCATTCTACACCATCTAATGGCACCCCTCGTACGTGAAATCGTCACGAAAGAGAAGAGTACCGAGGAATTGGTGCAATTGAGCAAAGAAATCTGCACGATTATCAAAGGCAAAGTGGGCAGCGAACACTATTCGAAACTATTGTCTACTATCGAAAGCAATTTGACGGTGAAAAGAGCGGAGAGAAAACGGCAACACACACAGTTAGCTGTAACAGATCCGGAGTTGTATGCGAAGAAGAAAATCAAACACAACGAGAAGAAGAAAGAGTTGAAGAAGAAGAAAATCAGTGTCAAGAAAGGCGTTTTCACTGGCAAAAAGAAGAAACACATTGAAATTGATGACGAATAATTAAATTACCTAGGTCAAGTTAATTCGTGAAATTTCAAAGTTAACATAAGTTGCGTTCGCGTTGGACCTTGTATATAAAACTTTTGCGTTCGCGTATGTATGTAACGACCTTCTCAGACATTTTAAGAGAAAGTATTCGCTCGCGATTGCCTACTACACTTCTTTTAGCAGTGCAAAAGCAACGCGGTGAGCGTCTGGTTAACTTCATTCTTTACTTAACTCAACTTAAGTCAAAAACAGTACATTTCACACGTGACTTCACTGTAAATAATAAAATGAAAATCATCGCGCTATTGATTGTCATCGGTGTTTGCTCTGTCTGCGTATCAAGCTACGATCCAAACGATAAAGGCGTCAGCGGCGTGCTGCCACCGGAAGGTACGTTCGAAGCATTCTACCCGCGCGGCGAACAAACTGGCTCGTCCAGGGCGGCCCATTCCCATGGCAGCTTCTACAAGCATCGGAATCCGGCGCTCGTTGATGCGAAGAACGCCGCCGCATATGGCTTTCGGTTCGATGGTGGGCGACGTTTCAATTACGATTGACCACAATGCGCCACAAAGAGATGAGCATAGATATAAATCACGAATCAATACCATGGGTTAATACACTTCTTTATTTTATTTATATTTCAAACGTAAACAAATATGTTAATGTAAATTGTTTAGTACAGATTATTATGTAATAAATGCAAGTTTAATACTTTAATATTAATCAAAAGGGCGTTTTTAATGGTGGATAAAGGCGAGCTGATTTTGAGTTATAGAGTTATAAAGAATTAATTTTATTTGGGTTTAACTAGCTCCCTAAAAGGTTGAAAAGCTTCTCACCGGTTCAAATCTTACGTAATAAAAGTTAAAAAAAAGAAATTAAAACTAGTCAAAGTTGTCGGGCAAGTTTGTTTTTCATCGTTATAAAGTGTTCTTAGAAGGAATACACATTTTCGGAATATTTCGGATTTGAGTTACATCTATTAATTGTTGAAAATTTCAACGATCTTTTAATATTTTCAGTCAATAAGCGAAAGTTTGTTGGTTAAATTTTAAAATCATCGAAAACCTAAGCTTTATTTCAATATTATTAAAATGAGAATCAAAAACCCAAGTTATATGTTCCTAGTTCCTAGCTATGTATTTATTTTCCACTAGGTTTCTTGTTTTGTTTTATTTTTTCTTTTGTTGCTTTTATTAGCTGCGGTTCTTAATTCATTCAACAGCTTCAACTATGTAGGTAAGTAAGGTAAGTATTTAAATCTAAAGATTGAAAAAAACGTACGTGAGTATGTGGATGAGTGGTCCAGTGGTCAGTGGATGTTAGGAATCTGATTCTCAATTCGGAATCAAGGAACGTTGACGCTTGTAAGCTAAGGTAAGGCAGAACGGCCCGATGGAATGGAATGATAATAGGATTGGGAAGTAATTTCGTGAGCGTTTGCCCTCTTTGGCCACGGCATGCACGCATTAAAACTAACTGAAAACGAATACCCAAGGCCTCTAAGAACAGAAGATGTCATAGGGTAATTTAAATCAGAGCCGGCGTAATCCAAACAGTATGCTTACGAAATTATGTACCTAATGTGTGGAGAAGATTAATGTGACACTGACTAAGTAAGAAATGATAATGCTGTACTTGAATAGTTAATGCGGATAAAAAGTAGAAGTTTACATCACAGATAAATCAAGTTTACATAAACTTTTTTACATATTTATTTGTTTAAAAACACATCAAAAACTATCTGAGAACATTTTACTCACATGAACCGAAACACGAAATCAGAAACCAATAAAAAACTGATTAAAAACGCGGTGCGTGACTATGGGCAAAGCTATGAAATGTGACTCACAAGAAGCAGAAGTACAACAGTATTAAAATAACAGTACATCTTATCATCTAACAAGTTAGGAAATAAGCCCTTACCCTTTAGAAATAATTATTTAATTGTTATGTTATGATTCTATTCGACTTGAAATTTGAAACAATATAGCTCCTAATAATAGAATAGCTCGAAGCAAAGCTTCAAGTCGTATTCGAATAATACTCAAGGACTAAAATCTTGAACCTTCGATTACACATCTAAGAATTTGAGATCGATAACGCGATAACAGTATTGGGACGGCGCTTTGATGCCTTTTATTCGTATCCAAAAATATCTCTGAACTTTCAGTTTGAGTAACGGACATTTTAATATTGATGGAGCATATCTAAAGTTTAAAAGATAAACCGAGAACACGAAAAATTTCAATCGAAGACAATTATGTATAGAGGCATAATTTACATAATTACTATTCTATTCACCCTATAGGTCATCGAAGAAGAGATATAGTTTATGCACTCGGAGGAATTTTACGATGTGCACGTATGATATGTGTGTTCGTTGCAGCGTAATTATTCTAAAATATCCCTAATTCATCTCTACTTTATAATCATGGTGATCAAATGCCGCGATGCTACACATTCATTTTCCATTCAGAAGGAATGAATAGAAACAATTTAATAGAACTCTAGAAATAAATCAGTGCGCAACTTGCAAGAAATTAATAATAAATAAAAATAAACTAAATTGAAATTAAATTATGAGTTATTAAATTTAATGCGAAATTAATATCGTGTTCATCTAGTACTTTTGATTTATTAAATATTTCTGAAATTTGAACTTATGTAATTAACCGTCAAGAGAGCGTGAAATTCATTTGTTTTCTTTCCTTTTATTTTCGCTGTAGACTAGGTAGTTGTTCAAAAATTAACTACGGCTCATATAAATAAATAATACCATTCCATTAACATAGCTCTAACATGCTCTAACACAGTTATTAACAAAATTTCAAATTTAAAAGAACAAAAAGTGTATGTTATGCTTTCTTTTGTCTTTTTAAATTTAATTTGTCAAATGAAACCACCAAAATATGTTTCTTTTGTGACTTGTATGTTGTGTAGTAATAACAAAATCTAAATAGAAAACGTGTCGAATATGTATTAGAGAAGCAGTTAATTGCTATATGAAATTGAAAAGCTTGTCGGCTTGTTAGTTCATCTCATGCAACAACTGCATCCAACAAAATAATGCATGTATAGTGTTTCGTGGAACAATCGTGTCATCGGTTAATTACCTTCTTCATAATTTTAGTGATTTATTATCGTCAACTTGACGGGTTACAACCTTATGCCATATACTGAATGATCTCTTAACAATATGAATAATTAATTATCCCAATTTAAAGAACAAAAACTTCCAAAACATCAAGTATAGTCAAATCAAATGCTCTTTAACATATTTTAATTAGGTATGGTTCTAATTACGTCTTCTCATTCATTGGCATTCAAGAAACAAAACAAGTATATGTAATGGTCAATATTTATTCCATTATTCATATTACTCGTTACTTTTGACTTCTTGGACTCCCATTTGTATAAGAACAAAAACTGGAGTACCGACAGCCGACAACTATCTGTTAACGGTTTTACCATACGTATTTAAATTGCTGTTGGTCTATTGAGATGCGCTAGATTTAGATGACGAAGAGTTACCGTAAAGGGTAGGTGGAGGGCCAATGCCAGAGAGCAGTGGTCAAGAGTGGTGGAAGGACATGGACAAAAAATGAGATATAAAAACCGCTTCCTGATGCATCGGCCAACCATTAGATGTAAACGCGTCGCATCGACTTTTGAGTGTTCTAAGATAAACTCGTTTAAATATTCAGCAGTTAAGTACGTGTAAAATTTAAAAATTTTAAATTCTTAAAAGTTCGCGTTGTTCAAAAATCCAAAATAATGGCTTTGAAATATTATACATTTTGTGTAAGTAATTTCGTTTTTCACATTTTGTATAATTGATTTTGAAATTATTACGCGTTGTAAAAAAGTAACTTAAAACTAATTTGTTTATAACTTCTTATAGGCGTTAATACTTTTGATTGTGCAAACAACATCAACATCAGCATTTTTCCTCAATTGGGGTTCACCTGCACCGTAAGTAGCGCGTTTAAACCGCACAAATATTTCCTTAATTGTTATTATTGTCAAAATCAACTAAATGTTTGGCTTCACTCTAATAAATTTCAATAATTTTTTTGCTCGTCTTATACTTTCATTCTTCATTGGTTTTTGGATTGATTTCGGTTTCAGTGTCAAACCGCAACTGCCGCCGCAATTCCAGCAGCAACAACAACAATGGCCACCTTCAGTGGCGTACTATCAGCGAGTGATGCAGCAACAACAATACGTCGACAGTAACGGTGTACCTGTTCAAATTCCTGCGATACCGATTCAGGTGCCGCTCCAAGCCCAATTAGCACCTGCTAATTCGGTGCACAATGTGCAACTGGTACCGTGCTTGTGTCCGGTCGCTCAAGACATGGAATATGTTGAAAACAACGTTCCTATCACTGTCTCGCAACCAAAACAACAGCAACCATTACAACAGCAGCAGCAACAACTACAACAAAGAAATCTCTAAAAACAAAGAACGAAGCGTTAAAAAGAAAAGAGAAAGAAGCGGAAGTTTGTAACTTAATTTATCCAAGTATAAATGACTTAATTAAGACTGAATATAGATAATTATAAAGACTGCTAATTGTTAATTAAAGACTGCTATTAGTTTTAAAAACTATTAACATTGAAGACTGATTATTAAGAGAGTTGTGTATTGTATATAAAATTGCGCTATTTATTTATTATTGTTGCAAATATACAAGAAGTTATATGAAATGTAATGAGAT
>JARJDT010018642.1:0-16365 GCA_030264655.1 Leptusa sp. GC000079
ACAACAACCGCTATACGCAAGACGAATCAAGTAAAGTTACCTCGAAGAAGAAATGCACTTCTAGTAGAAACTTAGCAGCAGCAACAGCAGCAGCACTGCAGCTTGGAGCTGTTTTCGTATAACAGTTGATGGTTTTAAAGAGTCTTTGAAGACGATTTCTCTACCTGCTTCTGCGCTTGCTTTTCTTTGCCACTAACTAAACTTTAAACAACTTGCCTCACGTCCGCCGACTTGTGTAGCTCTACCCTTGATTGCATTATAAGTAACAAGTGCTGGGGCTCTTAGTTTATTATAGCCCGAGATAAATTCCGAATTATATCGTACGATTATCGTGATTATAGGCCAGCGAGGAGCGCGGCTCGTCGCACACCGCACAAAAAATTAAATTCAAACGCATTAAGCCGAGAAGAGAAAAAGCGGAAGAAAAAACCGTTTCGTCTGAACACTATAGTCATAGTGCGCGTATATACTGGACTGGACACAGTGGATGACTGAATTAGCAATTTCGGGCATGTTTTACTCCATAAACGTGCTCATACACCAGGAACTCGGAAAATAAGCGATTGTCGTAAAAATTGACGATGCGTCAAATGTTCGTTTAGACTACGATTCAAGTATAAGTATGGATACTGAAATTCATAATTAAATTATGTCTGCTTCAGTCTTAAGGATATGTATAATAAATGAAATAAATCGAGCCGCGCAGCAAGAATTTTCGTACTTCTTGGTGTAATAGGTAATTACGCATTTTATGGCGGCAAAATGCAAGAGAGCCGAAAAAACACTACAACCCTATTATTAGTTCCAAGAATAAGGTTTAACGCGTATACCTACAAGAAGACTGCTTGGATATTGGATGCGCCCATGGAAACAATAAGGCACGTGCAAAAAGCGTACAATTATTTTCTGCACCCAAAGGCAGTTTCTAGCCGCAGTTGTCCCGCTGTTGTACGGCAATTTCTTGCCATATGAACAAAAAGCTTTATTGATTCCAATGATAATTAAGCCAGTCATGCTGGTGAATGCAAAAACGTTGCAAGCCACACAAGATCTATCGGCATCACACGACGATCGGTCATGTACATTCGATTAGTGCTGAAATGTCTAATAACTCTCTGGCTGCAGACCACAAACGCACGTCATATGCGTTGACGATGGCAAAAAGCAATAACCCGACAAAAACAATTATCCGTGCCTTCGCAGGCAGCAAAACATTGCTCGCCCCTTGATAGGCTCTTCTTATATTAGAGTCACGGACATTGCGAAGCACGCTGGAAATCGGCCGCGTCATCGCCAATATATATTCAAATTCGAATGCCAGAAAACGAGATCAGACGTGCATTTGAATTCGGAAAGGGGGAATCGCGCGCTTTCCAAGTAGTACATAACTTTGAGCGCGCATTTCTCGCCCCGAACCAGACCAGCCCTCCCCAGTCATCAGATCGGAAGTCATATACGAATAGTGGAACAAGTACGAGGTGGAACAAACCGAATGCATTTTCCTCAGAATCCTAGCGCGATGGCTGGGGCGAGGACGAGGAAAGAAGGCACGTAATACACAGATCAATCAAGCGCACAGCATTGCACGCACGCATTTTCTTGCATTTCATGACCAGCATGTAAAAAGAGTTTCACTTGTCTACTTTGTTATTACTCCTTCGAGTCCTCCCAATGTGTCCATCTAACCAAGTGTGTTTGTGAGTGAGTGTTTGTGAGTCCATCAGACATTATTAGGGTAGTTGGAAATTTTTTTGGAATTATAAAAATGAAATGTTCATTTTGGGATTTTTTCATCGTCTGCAAGAATTTTTGTTGCTTTCTTGATGAACCATAGTACTTGATAAAGCAGTAAGGTCGCACCAATTATTTCAAGGTCCTCATTTCTGCACAAAATCTTTATTCTTATGAAGCGCACCTACAAATAACCTGTTAATAGTATATTTATTACGTGCAAGTAGCTTCATAAACTATGTGGATGACTCTCAAAAATAGTTCGTTTCGGAGGTGCCGAAATTCAGTCTTCTGGTTGCACAAACAGAACGCCCATCACCAAATATTCGAAATTAATCAAATCCAGTTCACGGGTACTAAACCACAGTCTGTGACAAATTAGTAATTTTTTCTTCTGGAAATATGTGTAACATAAACCTTCTTTTTTCAAGTTTCAAAAATCTAATACATATTTTAGTAAGTTACTACCTGTGGGCCATGACTTCGCGGAAAACACCAAAACAAATCCGAGACGAATGGTTTCCTTCATATTTTTGATATTTTTCAACAATCAACTTTACTAAGCTTGAAAATATACAATTCTGACAGGTCCTTTCGGAGTTTAAAACTCGAAAGAAACACACAACAACTAGAAATTGTATAACCGCGTGGGTTTATTTGCAATTGTTTATTTAGAGTCTTTGAAAGTTTATTTAAAGCTCGAAAATGTTTACCCACAGTCAACTTCGCTGTGCTTCAATAGTCGAAACATGCCTATGTAAATTTCATATTTTAATATCCAAACGGAAAGAAAAATATGCTCAAGAATAAAGAGTCAAAGTGTAAATATACAAATGACTTGGTCATCTTGCGCGCACATGTCTTCAGCGAAAGCACATTGTGAGCGCACGAGTAAAATTATTGAGCAACCAATTCGGAATTTACCAAGCTACGAAGAGTACAAACAGTTTGATCTCCAATTCTTCTCAAAAGATCATTAGATGTGAAAAAGTTAGCCAATATTTGCATAAGTTGTTTGTCAAAGATAAAAAATTTCAGAAATTGTTCTTCATGCATTTTCTATTGCTTGCAAGTTTTTGTTCTTTTTCAGTTGGAGCGCTCGTCGAAAAGTGAAAAGTCTGTGCGAGCGTTTTCCATAAAAGTTACGTATACCTGTGTTGTTCGTTTTACATGTTCGCGACTACACCAAGAACATAAACATGGAAAACACAGCCCGCCCGTCGACTTTGCCTTTTAATCCCGAAGCGCGATGGCTAATTTGAAATTCTGCTTGCGCTCGTCGTTCTTGCCTCCCAGTCTTCCCACTCGTTCCTGTGCCTTGTTCTTGTCCCAGCATTATATATTCGCTTTGGAACGAGGAAACTCTTTCCAGGCATCCCCAATTTTCGTTCGTTTTTTCCGTACGTTCCGATCTAACTCCAACATCGCAACATCAATCTAACCTTAACCCTAAGCGCGCTTCTTTTGTCTGCTGATTCTCACTGTTGATTTTTCCATTTTATTTTCTTCGGCCTACTTTGATATTTCGTTTGATTTTTTAGAAGATGGTAAAGTCATACTAACGACATGTTCAAAATACACCCTAAATCAACGAGAATGTAATATGCTCCAAGGAATTGTTTAAGGTCCTGGATGAGAAGAGGTTTGTATAAATCCAGAGGAATTGTAAATTTCGCCAAAGTTTCAAAGTTTGAAACGAAGGCTCGCTCTGCTGGTCAATAAACACTTACCCTTTCCAAGCAAGTTGCCCGACACTGGGCGACTCTTAAAGGACTTCCAACATCCTGTTCGTGGCCTAAAAAGATGGCCGTTGCGGTTTGCGATTCTTGCAAGAGAATCGCCAACGAACTTATCACATAAAGAAGCCAACTACTGCAGTAAACCGTCGCCATTGCGCGCTTCTTTAAATTTATACGAAACTCGTCGTGGAACGGAAAAGTAAAAAATCGAAGCGAAACTAAATTAAAACTAAAACTTTTCCTTGTTCGGCAATAATCCTTGGACGGAGAACCGAGGATAGCACTGTTATAAATTGCACATCGCACGTCGGTAACACAAAATAAAATTTAATCAGTTGCGCAAATAAATTCAAAATTGATGCACTTTCTTATCGTAACACAAAACGACGATGATGCACGAATGCATTTGTTGGCCGGTTGGTGTTGTATGTTATCCTTTTCAGTAGAAGACGAAATTTGTTGATATCACTCTTTGCGTGCGCACAAGCTCACGAGTAACAAGTATCATTCAATAGTTGGCAAGTTACGTCCGTTACCCACGGCGTTCCGGACTGAACTGATCCAAGAGTGTTGTTCATCGCGTACGAACTAAACTGAAGAGAATGTTGCCGGCTTTTGGACGGTACGTGCGCATAAAATCGCTCCGGGGATCAGAATTACGAAGCATACATGGAGCACCATCTACCAACGCTCCTTGCAGTTACATACTCTGCCGAGAATATTCTATTCCACTCTTAACAAAAATTAACTGCATTAGTTAAGGACCAATAGCAGGATACATACTTATGGCAACATTTGAGAACTTCCTTCAACTTTACAGTTCACAATTACCAAAGTTTCTTCTATATGATATATTAAAATGTATCTTCTATTTGTGTGATAGTGCTTCAGAAATAAAACTTTTACTTTGAAAAATGATAAAATATCAAAATACGTTGATTTATGATGAGCATTAAAAGTTTTTAGCTTGAAACTTTAAATTTTAAGGACACATGAAGATTATTTCAGAAAATAAATTATGAAGTCGTCTTTATACCAACATGATGGTGGCTACATTCATATGTATTACTTGTTGAAGTCAACATATTTATTATATTTCAATTTTTTTCTTTTGCTTTTTCCTGCTACAAAAAAGCAAAGTCTGAAAGCTTAAAAGTGTAAACTACGGTATCAGCTGGAACGTCTAGGGTATAAAGTTCAACGTGGCTCGTTTTCTGGTGTTCTCTTCTTGTAAATGTATAAACAAGTCGCAAACTCGAAATCGAATCCGTTTGCCTTGGACCCCATTTCATGCGCCTATCCGAATCTTATCGGTTTCGAAATGTATGCAAAAAGCCGATGGCTACCGCACAAAGTAGCAACCAGCCGCTCATTCTTTTCGCCATCGAGACCAAAGCAGACGAAAAATCCGAAAATTCATAAAGAACCCGCACAACCCACTGCGATACCGTTTTTATTTATATATTTGCGAATGTCTTCGCGCGCTTGTTTTTGCATTGCGAGCGCATTCAAGTTACAAGAAATTTGCGATAATAATGCAAGTTTCGTGTCGCTTCTTTCTTTCGATACAGACATTAACTTTAGTGTCTCACGTGCTTAATAAAAGATACAAGCATTAAAGTTAAATATAAAATTTTCCAAAACAATAGTTACATTAATATGTAATGATATAGAACGCAAAACTTTTATAATGAATAGTAAATGGGTAAATATTGCAATTTGCATAATAACATCTCAATCTCAATTGTAAAATGTTCAAATGTTATAATAGATGTAAAATACAACAATAAACAATACCATGTTTGTACTTAGATGCAAATGCAACAACTTAATATTTAGCTAAGCACAATGGCAAAATGCAAATGGCAATTGAAATTAACCCATGTGCAGAAATTAACTGACACAATAATAGTGATACCAATGCTGATTATCATAAGTACGAAGAGCTAAACAGGCAAAAATGTGTTGTTGATAAATGTAATTTTTTTAATTGCTACAAGTATTTTAATTTCATTCATCTTCATTCGCTTCCACAGGTGAATACTTAGCATGTGATATCTTGATGTCTTCATCAATGCACATGCAACTATTCGAAATATTTTCGTATCATTGCGCATTTTTTAGTGTTCACGTCACAGCCAACTGCAGCAAACGCGCAGAAATAAAGAACAATGAGAATGAACTCTGTCATAATTTGCACCAGCATTTTCTACCGCATATGCTATTAAAACCACTTGAGGTGAATGCAAGGAAGAAGTTGTAATGAGATAAAAAGGATGATAATTTTTATTACCACTGGTAAACAACAATTACAAGTAGACTAATAAAAACACATACATATTTAATTTTATGATCTGCAAAAAAGCAGAAAAATATAATAACGTTTTAATATTTGAAAATCCGCGCAATTGATTTTCCATATTTTTTAGCAAAATCGTTTACGACTTATGAGTGTCGTAAAATAGCAGAAAGTTTACAACACGTGTCCGTGGAAAATTTTATAATTTCAATTGTTTAAGTACTTAACAGTACTTGTAAGAAAGAATTTATAATTGTTTTTCTTTAATCTTAGCGTCTTTTCTATAGATCTTGAACAGTTGGTCGATTTAGTAACTGATTTTGAGTAATAAAAGCTGCTCTCGTATGATGCTCATGAATATCCCATTTCTAGATGTGCACGTAACCATATAGTTTAGAAAGGTAAAGAACACATAGCTATAAACTCAGGTGCACGAAAATAAAACCAACCGAAAGACTATTAACGTCGTGGAGCGCGCGGCAACGCCGTTTATTACCGACTGATAAGGCAGCGCGCTTCGTGACAAATTATTCGCGATGCGGTGCGCTTCGGTGTAGTTGTTGGTGACCGACCGACTCACCGACACCTTTCGCACTCTTTGGTGCTTTTGCTTTTATCCGTTTACATTGCCGAGCATTACCGTTCATGAGCGCACAGCGAGCTCATGAAATAGCCACTACCAACCGATAACATAAAGGGAAGTCCGCGGCCGAGGCGTTCTATCTCTCGAAATCACATTTCGAGGTCCATATAATTATACATTTAATTTACATATCTGCTCGATTAGCCCGTGTACTGTTACTCTTGGGTGTTCGCCAGTTCGCTCTTTGCTTTTTGCTGCCTTCTTACACTTCGCCATTGCTTGTTTGCTATATGCATAGGCGACTGACCAAATGACCGAAATGAAAGAAAGAATTACGCGTGTTGCTGTATTCTTTCGCAATAAAAATTCATGGCTGCCTGCAAATCTACTACTTCCATTCAGGGCCGGCGCGAGTAAATGCGGAGCCCTACATAAAATCATAATGGGGGCCCTAACCTAACGCGTAAAAAACGTATCATTTAATTAGATATTAATTTATTTATTTAATAAAAACAAGTAGGAAAAATAACTTAACAACAAATAACAAAAGTTGTTGAAAAATATTAGGTAAATTAAAAAACACATTTTCGGACTTCGAAGCAAAATCATTTTAAATAGCATCAAGATCTAATTCTCGCGAATCCGCGGATAGTGCACATTTTTTTATTTACTATGTAAAAAAAATAAAAGCTGCGCTTTTGGGGGCCCCATCAAACGCGGGGCCCCACAATAATTTTTCGGTTACATCGGCCAAAAACCGGCCCTTCTTCCATTATACAGGAAAAATCACAACTTGAAACTTTTTTATCGAAATTTGTCAACTCTAACAAAAGTTTAAACATATTTGATATTGAAAGTTCGTATTTTGTCATTATAAATGTTGAATTGGTCAAATTTTCATTTTCATTGATATCTAGGTGGAGGAGATAGATGCGAAATTTCCGCAGCAACATGAGCAAGTATACATTTCCAGGGCGTCATTTTTCGAACGCTTAATTACGCTCGCACGATACCGATAACGTGTAATTATTATTTTAAACTGACCGGAGCACTAAATCAACTTTTCAATTCGACTCGGCCGGGCTTGACCGGGCTAGCAAATACGCATGCAGCACCGGCATCCGAAAAACATCACAGAGATTGAATCGCATCGAACGAGTGCAAGTGTAATGGATGTTGGATGGAATATGAGTATTCAAGAGATGTGCATTTTTGTATTTTTCATTTTGAGTGTTTGTGTTCCAGTCCCATCGCATTGCATATTGGATGCTTCCACATTTTGACATACGTTCATTATTCTCGTTCGAGCTTGCAAATGTGCACGTTTCGCACAACGCTATACAACAAATGACTGAGTTGAGATCATTTGCATACGTCGAATTTTGCATAATAAATACGCACGCACGCATAATAATCATTGTATAACTCACAACTAAAACGACGAGTTCATAACGGACATCAGTCAGACGCAGCTACAAAAAAAAACAATTTCAATCAAAGCCTTCAAAACTAAATAAAATATGCTAATTGTTTCCTAGTCCGGTGCTGGTCGAGTGTGCTTAAGAAATTCCGTCAATAGACACAAGGGGCTTAATCTCCTAATCTAATCTTATTTAATAACGTTTACGTTTACATATCGTGATCAATTTTCAATCTCTTATCGAAGCGTCTCCAATCTTTGCGTTTGCTTTTATCGCTAATGTTGTTCCGTGATGTGCTTGAGTTTTGTGCACACGACGCGAGTCATCGATCCCTCTGCCAATCCACAATCCACAATAGACATCGAACAGCTCCCAACGAGGCGAATGGCTTGCCCATTACATTACATCACATTACATCAGTTCACGTCGACGACAACGACGAGTAAACGGAGCCCTTGCAATCGTTGCCCGTTGTTCGTTGCCTGTTGCAATCTTCAACATCAAGCATTAGCATTGTGTGGGTGAAATTATTCTCGGCCTCAGTCTCAACAGCGAGCAAGCCAATATCGGAATTATGTTAGCCTCGTATTATGTTGCAATATTATAGCCATCAATGGGCTGGCGAGATATTAGAGTGCATTATGATTAAATTTCATCCATCCTTGTATCGTCCACAAACTGGCCATTAAAGAATTTAATAATATACGTAAATGAAATTTCGTCGTTTTCTTGTTATTTGTTAAAGTTGAAGGGAATTTGCAACGCGCACAAAACTTTCGTTACTATAATGAGCAAGTCATAAAACTCAATCTCTTGTGCTGGCAAAGGCGAAAGGGAAAGAGTAAATATTTCTCAGCGAGTCTTCGAGATAAAATTAATTAATTCAAATTTTTCCCAACTAAAGTTCACGCTATGCACTAAGTAGCAGTAGTTTTGGGTTGGAGATAATCTTGTCAGACAACCGACGTCGAAAATTCTTATCGCACTTATTAGGAATTTTGTTAAAAAGAAAAGTTCTAAGTAAAGTACATACCAAAAGCTTGAAGTTACTAAGTAGTCCAAATGAAGGGACTAAAATAGTTTGACGTTTTTAACGTCGGGTTTTTTCTAGATTTGATTTTTCATTAAGAACGCAGAAGTAACGTAACCCGAAAACCAAGTATGAAGTTTGAATTCCTGAAACGACTTAATCTTTTAACGCCATCCGTCCACCTGAATTGGTTTAGATTCATTTCGGTAGTCTTGTCGTTTTCCTCCTGTCCTGTCGGCGCGTTTGGGCGTTTGATTAGCCGAACAAAAGAAGACTAATCTTTTTACCAAACTATCGAATGCTCTTTCCACATCAGACAAAAAACTTCAATAGCTTTATTTCGTGTTCGTTGATAAAAAGTTTTATTAGTTCTGTGCTTATTCTACCTACGATTCAAGAAACCCAAAAAAAGGATACAGATTTTTTCAAGTTCCGTTGACATTTGTGTCTCCATCTCTACTCGACCAAACAAATCTCACTATACCTCTTAAACTGTAAACTCTGTTGATGTTTTTCAATAATAAATTACTCTTTAATTATTACTACTATAATCTGATATTCTGAGGCATAAAGGAAATGAGGACTGAAAATTGAACGATTAAGCAGATCAACATTAAAAGTGTGTGCCTGGTGCGCAATCGTAAAATATAAAACTTTAATAAAGTGAATCTCTTAAGTTCCAAGTGATAAAACTAAACGTCACAAAGACTTCTTTCTTGAGCAGGTCCCAGTCGGCAGACTTGCATAACGCTTTGCGCGATTCTAAAGTTTATTTTATTGACTTTAATTTGTAAAACCCACATGTGATATGTGAGTGCACATACTATAAATATATTAGAAACTTTGTCTTAATGGCCTTTGACGAAAGAAGTCGTAAAGTTGAAATCGATAATTGATCGAAATAAAACTTTACATCAGATAATTGCATTGCGTGCTCGCGCAATTAAACAACGAAATATTAGCGAATTTTAATGAATCGAATTTTTTCAAAAATTATGTTGGACAAAGCAATAAAATTAAAATCGATAAAAATTAGTATCTGCAAAGTTGGTCTGCAGTTAGACCGCATAACCATCCACCTTGTGCCCTTAGCATAAACGCAACTGCAATGAAATATTAAACATCTTCCGCTGTATCGCAATGCAGTAGCAGGAATACACATATCCGTTTGTACTCCCAGTGTTCCTCCATCCCATTCGTCCAGTGTTCGTTCCCGAACATGCTTGCTTTGTCTCGCACACGATTGTTGTTGTACGTGTTGTTTTCTGTACCTTTCATTTTCCCCGCATAAAAGCATCAAACTTGCATACCTCCGTGTATGCGGCAGCAATGCCGCTGCTCTAAAGAGAGGTAATTACTGGCATTAACTGAAAATGGAGGGGTAAGTTCCACCGGAACAATGTTGACTTCCGTAAAGGGAGCTCAAGCCACGGCGAGCTACTTACTACCTTGTGAATATATTGCGTTTTGTTGTTCGCGTCAATGTGAAAACACTGGCTAATATTCCAGCTATTGAGGAGGGCTACGTGCACAACGTGTACTTGCACACATAACGGCGGGGGCCTTAACAAAACGCGCTTGAAATGTTATCAGCCGTGAGGAGGCTACTTTGCACCCTTGGTTTTGCGAATGTAAATAAACGAACACGAAAATGCCCAGGTTAAGTATCACTTTAAATATGAAAATGGTTAATTTTAAAATCAGTAATTTCAAAATTCAAAACGCGATAACTTTTGTAGTGAGGCATTTATTAACGCCTTGAAAAATTGAAATTATAATCATTTAACGAAAGTTTAATTACTACCTACGTGTTTCAGTTTGTTAATTAAACACTGCCCAAAATTCGAGACATGAACCCTTTTGTGTTTTTTGAGTCGAAGTCTAACTACTACTTTTACTTTTGATCGACTTAATGTGCCTAGGCTTGACTTAACCTAAAACAGTAGCCTTAAATTTTAAACATAAGACGTTAGAAAGACAAAGATTGAATTACTATCATAGTCATGAGTCTAAGTTTAGGTTTGGGTCTTCGAATCTTCCAGTAAAGCAAGTGTAGCAACAGTTTTGGAGGTAGACCAGGCGCGTTCCATACCTCAGTTACAAACTTACACGCTATTATTACCATTAATTATCCGACGAGGTAATTTATAAGAAATTCAGCCCGCGGGCGGCTGCCTACACATACCAACTCCTCGGCCTTAACAGTCTTACGTTCCCGTGCATCTCATCTAAAGTACTAAAGATATGGAACCCTTAGATTTACTATTAGATGAAGATGCTGCACTTTGGTTTCGGTTTCGCGCTTGTTTGTGAATTACTACCATGTAGTTATGACTCTGTGCGACGGTAAAAGCAAGCAGGCGGGTATGAAGTTGTGCAAAGATTTGAATTTACTCGTGTGGATATTATATTGTTAACTATTAGGACTAGGAGACACTTGTGGACAATTTCCAACAGGACCGACTTAAACAACATCAGTTTTAGCATGGAAACATTTGAATGTTGGAGATAAATCTGAGAGTGAAGCTGACTCTGTTGCAGTTCGCAGCAAACTCTATCCAAGTGATAGTTTGAAAAGTAACACATAGTTAGTTGATTTAGTGAACAATACGTAATGCGAACAATGTGCCCGGGCGAAAACGTTGCAACGCTGGCAACGCACGACGAAACTTGGCGCATAATTCAACAAGGAAGCGAAATTTTCACAGCCGACTTGTGCCTTGTGTGAAAACTAGAGGAAACGCGCTAAATTACGTTGTTGCGACCCAAAAGTTCCTTTCTTAACTTTTCTTTATGTCCATTCCAGTTTGCGTATTTATTAACTCTTCAATGTCATTTCATTGTTGCACTTTAGCAAAATTTACATTTAACATTAAAATGCAATTACCATGTGTATAATTTGTGTTGCGTTTGCGGTAAAAAAGCATGATGTAAATAGTAATCTCATCCTCATTGTACGCGACGCGTTTTTTGCCGCTTCGAGCGAAAAGCAAATGAGCGAAAATGCATTTAATAAGTGCTTGTCGTACATATACCAGCAATATAGTTATCATTTTGTCTTCATTCTTGACTTTTAGTTACTTACATCTTTGCGCAAGTTTCGTTTATCTCTGATTTTTCGTTCGTTTTTTTTGCAATAAGATTATTAAAGCAAATTACATTTTTGCATTAATTAAAACTGGTGGCTTGGAATTAAAACCTAGTTAAGTAAATAAAATACAATTAGTGACTTGGACTGTGAGTAGGAACGTTTCCTGTTCTTCTTCTGATTTTCGCTTCCAAGGTGCGGAGTTACAGCGATTGCATCGGTGGTTAGTGATTATATCGAGCAGCAACACGTCCTGATTATCATTATTACCATGTAATTGCAAAATGAAAATGCATTTATGACGAATATTACATACATTTACCTACTTAGGACGCGTTAGTTAATTGAACTTATTTCACTTTGCGCTTATTTACGAGCACTTTAGTTACATTGCTTTATTTGCAACTCGAGAACTTTTACCGAGTGATACAAAACACCAAGCCTGGACAATTCTACATCTTTAAATCTCAATTGAAACATAATTTGGGTTGCTTCCTTTTGTATGTCTTCAATATGGGACAAATGGTCTCTTTGCTCATCTTTATCAGGTGTGAAATCACTTGGATGGTCACAACAAGAATAATGTTTTGATGTAATGTGATGTAAATGGACGCAACTAAAAGTAAAGATGGTAAAAAAGGCAAAAAACGTAAAATGAGAACAAGGCGAGGAGCAAAAAGAGCGAAATATTTCAAACCAAAACCACGTCAAAAGACGAAAAGATGCGGCAGTCAGATATGAACGCGAGAAACAAGGAATGATGTCGAATCATCGTTGGTAATTCGAATGATGGTTTTGTTAAATTGCCTGTGCCTGCCTGGGCTTGTGTAAAAGACTTCTTTGAAAGCAGCGAAAAACGAAATCAGAAGGACCTCAGACTCAACCACAACCGAAACAAAGTCACTTAGGAGAGGACTTACCTTTGCATTTCAAATTCAAAGAGCCAAAGAGAAACGAAACAAAAACCAATTTCAAGCGCAATTTGAAACTTTCTATGTCCGAGATTGAAATCATCCTGGAAAGTAACCGGAATATGAAAATTTTTAAGGTTAAAGTAAGTACGTTGAGTATTTTTTGCAATATAACTTTGATTGGTGGAGTTGAACTTTTGAGGTTTGACTACTTCGACGAAGTAAGCAAAACCAATTTTTCGACTCGGAGCGCGGGGCGCAATTTGAATAAATATCCATTGAAAAATATGCACAATTTATATGAATACACCCGTCCCATATGTGCTTGCTTATACAATATGCATAAACAACTTTTTCGTAAATTACACGCTTCGTACAATGCGCGCACCTTTTCTGCAAGACTACAAGATTCTCGCGGTAAGGCCAATGTTTATCCCAAAACAGAAAGAACCGCATGGTTCAGAGAATTGCAAAGTACATTTGCTTTGGTTTCGCTGGACAGTCGCCTCGTGCTTTTGGTAATGCATCGTAATTTTATAATATTATTTATGCACATACATAAAGCATGAACCAATGCTAAAGCCAAAGGTCTAGACATTTTGTAAATGCGCCAATTAAATTAAATTTGCTTAAATTTGCCAAAATATAACTTGCTAATGCAAATGCATTATAGCTATACATATGCAAGAAGCGCAAACGGTTTAACTTTATTTATGCGCACTTGCTTCATATTTTGAAATTTCACATTGAAATTTAAATAATAATTATTTAAGATTTAAAACATAACTGGTAAATCGTTTAAGTAGAACTGCAACTTGCTAATTTTTGAGACAATTTGAATTTTGAACGCACCTTGCGGCGGCATTTGCATCCAATCACTGAAATTTTCATTTCAAGTAGATACATTTCTTCTTAACTCGTTGCCACTTTACAATAAATATAAAAAAAGGCAAGCAGTCTTTACGTCTTTTCCTACAATAATTTTCTTTAAAGACGATGGTAATTGCCGCGCGCCGCTTTTATTCTTTTGCCCTCTGTGTGTCCGCGCACACACTAATTGAAATAATGATCTTGATTTCGAAATAAAAATTTATTAAAGAAACGCCGCCCGCCCGACTTTTGGATTTGGATTTTATTTACCATGAATTGCTTTACTTTGTGCTTTAATTCACTCAACTCAACTGTGTTCCTGTGTTGATGGCTTTGCTTTGATTCGGACAAATCCGAAACGACAAAAGACTAAGTGCATAATTATAAGCGCACACAGAAAACTTTAATGTCTTGTAATTATTTGATTCTTTAACTTTTTTGCTCACTTCTGTTGATAAAATTCGTGCGAAGCCGGGAAAGGAAATTGTAAAAAAATGTAATCGCAATTCGCCTAAGTTTTTTTTTACTTTCGGGTAATTAGATTTTTTCAACAAATTGTCGACTTTTATATTGATGTGCAGATAATTAACTTGTAAAGTTTCGACGTGCACCATTAAAATGGCGGATTATCAGCAGACGTGTCCATTTTCCAAACCCAATTAAATTAATTAGAAAATTATAAACTAATTTTGGCAACTCTTTGGAACAAAATTTAATAGCTTTTTAGGACCATTCATTTAAACTTGTTTAAAAATTAGAACCCATTGTTTAGTTTTTAATACATAAACAAATTGGCTTTCAATCTAAAATATGTTTTGGAGCGCATCGAAACACATCCATCAAATAGCGACGACGATTAACCGAAAACTTTCAGAATGCGCTTTGTAAATTCGCTCATTATAAACGAAATTGGATTAGGTAAGTAAGGGTTGGTTACCTTGAGGGCATCATTCAGGTAAGACACCCATATAAAATCCAAGAGACGTTGGCGGTAATAATGCCAAGAAAGGCGTAATAAATTTTCATCGTCGATGATGGTTATAAACATCATTATATTTCAAACCAAATTAGAACATTCACCGTCAGGGCATTCAAAAATTAAAAAGAGAAAAAGGACAGAAAGCAACACAGTGAAGAAACGTTTTGTAGAGGGTTGAACTGTCCCAAGTCCCAATACATAAATAGTCTACAGCGTGTTCAAAAACTTGAATAAAAAGTTTGTTGTTTAAAATAAAAAAAATTAATGAAACACTTTTTATAAGTCCAAGTCCAATTAAGCGCCTCCGGTTCGTGTTCCCTTCTAGTTCTTGATTTCTTCAGCTTGATGATTTGACGTTGTTGGTTGTTGTTGTTGGTGTTGATATTTTGTCCATTTGGACATCGTCGTCCATCCGCCAACGATAATCATTATCATAATTATTTTAAATGCTTGCTCTTTCCCCTTACGCTTTTATACTGATGGTGATGGTAGGTACATCATAATTTTAACCTTTTATCTTTTTATAAACGTACATAAAGGCTATATAATTACGTGTGGACCCAAACATTAAGCGAAAGGAAATTATTGTTTTTTTTAATATTTTGTCGTTTCATCACCAAGATCTCAAAATATTATTGTTATGAAATATTCCAGCCACCTGTTTGTTATTCGAATTCAAATTTCTTTGTCTTATCTTTAATTAAGATTGCCACTTGTTTGTTTGCAACTTTGCATAAATAAATGAATTTGCGAAATCAATCGGACAAGAGACGAGAAACACTTGTTCATTGTTGCTTAGCGAGCAAGTGGATCGCAACAGTTGTGCCAGTTTCTATATAAAATATTTAAATACAGTAAATACTTTGAAAATTGATCGCTATTTAGAACTAAGCTAATCAACATTATTACTTATTACATTACAAAGATGAAGTGATCCATAACGAAACGCGCAATGCGCATTAAATCTCCTGTTTGTGTTTCAGTTCAGTGCAAGTCAGAATAAAACTTCATCTCGCACTGGTTCTCGTTCAAATTGAGTTTGCTAATCTAGCAACAATAAAAGCCGTTGGTTTATGGAAACCTAGAACCAAGATTATTTTATTAAACATTTTATATGCTTCGTATCTCTATTGCTCGCTTATGCAGCGTTATGACGATAAGTATAATGAGTAATTAAAGTATTTTATGAAATTAAAAATAGTTGCTTTTGTGATGTTATGCTTGAGCTAAAAACTTCAAAGAATGCAGAACTAAAAAACAAATAAATATAGATAGAAGAAAATCTTATCCTTTATAGCTTTAGTTTCTATGATATGAACAGAAGACAAAAGCATATAATAATGCATTAATATTCCTAGCGGTTTGCGAGTTTAATTATATTTGCCACGTGTACACAGAATGATATTCAAAACTACAGGTTCGGCTTTGTGCGTTTATTTGTTCCTTAAAAAGTTGGCCGTGTAACTCCAGTCCATAAAGGGGTAAAAGTGTCCTCCTGTGCGGTTTTGGTTTACCTTATGTTTCGTTATTATCTTTTAGCGTTCATATCGTTGGCTCGGTGGCGGTGGAGGCGGCAGTTGTGCCTTCAACGACGTGCTATACACATATACGATGCGAGTTTTACTGATATTGTGTTTCTTTAGATGGCTGCAGATGTTTGTGCCAGGCATACGGAATCAGCTCCGAGTGGGTTGCATGTTGGGCTGCATGATCG
>JARJDT010018649.1:0-13261 GCA_030264655.1 Leptusa sp. GC000079
TTGTCGTTGCAGTTAACAGTTAACTGTAATTTTATTATGGATGTTTGAAGTAGTGTTAACAGATGTCGCTTAAGTTGGAATTAATTACAGAAAACTAGAAAAAAATCAATAATTTTTCTATTTAAATTAAAATAAAACGAAATGATTTGATATAATGGAATTTTTTTCAAGAAACGTGTTTTTCACACGAAAAAAATAAACGCGCGAAATCTAAAAAGTATAATTGCAATAATTGTTTAATGTATAATGTTTAAACAAGTTGTCTGTGCAAACAGTGTGACCCAATTATTAATGGTCCATCGACGCAATTTTTATTTAACTTACTCTCTCTATAAGAGATCTTTACACATACATATAACATATAAGAGATGATGACTTGCTCAGCATTGACTTTCATCAAAATACCAAGCAAGACCAACAGCAAGAGGCTAATTTGCAGCAAAGTGTAAACAGTTGGCACTTAATTACAGTCTGCCTAATAAACTAATAACAATAATCTTGTTGGATTTTCGCCAATCGTGCTCTAGGCTCGCGAGATGATGCCCAGCGATGAGTTGCACTGAAATTGCTCACTTTCTTTTGTGTTACAAATTTTTTACTTCACATGCGCGGAAAAAAGTTGAAACCATGACGAATTACATGATACACTTAAAATTCGCGCGGCGCCCATGAACTAGTTTTTCGCTTTTCTTGCGCGCGATTTTTTCGGAAATTAAATTATATTTCGTTGAAAGTTTTTTTTTAATGTGGGAGACACTTATTTAATATAAATGCATAAACTGTTGGATTTATCGCTTATTGCCAATTGCAAATAACAGGTTTATTTCAATTTATTAATAATGTAACGCGATCATAGTGTTTATAATATCGCGCGCGGCGCGCAACATTTCCGCCAACTAAACGATTTCGATAAATTATAAATTGAAAACGGTGATTATCAATTTTCTTCTCTCCATCAAAACGCGTAACCGTTAATCTAATCATGGAAACACTCTGTAGATAAGATCGTAAACTATTTCAAACACTTGAAAACGTCGCTGAACGCGATGATAATAAAGCTTGCTGCATGGCATGCATAATATGTTACTTTCTCTAGAATTCATTTCGCATGCGTGTTTCATAAATTTAGGCTTTTCCCTTAAAGACCTTAAGTGTATCATTAAGTGCATTAAGTTGCCTAAACGTCAGGCGTTTATTTATTAAACGATTTAAAAGTTGCTAAAACGTGAGAATATCAAGTATTTGAACTCTAATGAACCGAAAATTAATTAGTTGCTCTCCTAATGCGCATTTACCTGTGTGCGTGTGTGTGATGCAGTTATTGCTCAATATATTAGGTGTAACAAGATGCTTCCACAAGTGAGCTAATAAATATCGAACTCATGAATATTCCAAGCAGCAAGCGCGCGAGTTAAAGCAAAACGTTTACGACTTGTTTCTGTTAACTGCTATAAAGTTGTATAATAGTGGCGATCGAGGTGGCGACGATCAACTTGACGAAAAAAATCATTGCTTTGGAATTGTAAATTTTGCTAACTTTTGCACTGCTTCCTAAATCGATATTGTCTTGTCGATCGTAACTTAATTAGCTTAATGAACACTTTGAAGTACTTCAATGCCTCGTGTTCAAATTATATAGGCCGATAAAGTAGATTTCTCAGTTACTTCCGAGAACTTCGACCCCTGTTTGTCAGATGTCGCCACATAAAATTAAACAGCTTATATTTATATTCTTGTAATTGTTGGCGTTGTTAAATTTAATTGCTTTAATAAAAGTCGTCTAACCCTTTAAAGAACCCTCTTCAAGACCTTTACGTTTCGAATAAATCATTTTTTATATTTTTTGTTGCTTTGTTTTGATGTCAAAAACACCCACTCGTAATGCTGATGGAATTGAATAGATGATAAACAACCGCAATAACAATAAAAGCAACGTTTTAACATTTAACATTTTGAGATCTTGCAAGATTTGGCCATTTTGAAACAAAAAACTAAGACAATAGTATGGTAACTTTCTTATTTCTGTGCTGCGTCTCTATCTATTTATGTTATTAATATAAGTATTAAGTTACAAATGTTAAAAAGTTGATGAATTATGACTTTCGTTGGAAAAGTTGCCGATGATGAAAAAATGATTTTTTTCGAACGCCTACCGTGGCGACATTGAATTTTTCTATTGTTAGTATAATAATTTCGAGAAAGCATTTCCTGTCTGTTTCAAGTCCAACATGATGCACAGAGACAATGAATTGTAATTATAATTACAAGCATAACATTGCGTGGACTCAACTTTTCAACAAATTATAAATTATTGAATCGTCGCCGTTGCAATAATTGAAAGTGTGAAAACTCTATTCGTATTCGTGACTTCCTCTCATTTGCTTCTCTCCGTCAACAAGTCATTTCAATTTGTGCAATTAATTTGTGCGAAAATCGTAGTGTTGAGTTTCTTATTGCATACGTGAAGAGTCAATTAGTATAAATTTCTAGATGCGTATAAATAAAATCAATAAAGTTCATATTGACTAGTAGCGCCCTCTACGAACAGGGAGTCAAAAAAGGTGGCGCCCTCTGTGAATAACGGGAGTTATCAGATGATTCTTGAAACATACCCACAAAGTAACGCGATATTAATCTGAAATCTTCATATTGCATCGAAAGTGAGTTATAATTTAGCAGTTTGATATCCGGAAATTTCCATTGAGTGTGATTCTGTGATTGCGATTCGTCTCTTCTGAACTCCTATAAGTACGAGTAATGTGGTAATAAACCATTTACGTATATGGCTTGGAGTAAAGAGCGCATTCGAAATAGGTTAGCGTTGCATTTTTTCGGCCATCGATCGCTAGATGTAGTTAATTTTAGAAAGTATGCATTTATGCACGCCGCACACATTGCAATGGGATAATTAAATGGAGGAAAATGCGCTCTATGTTTTCTTCGTCGTCGACCGTCGTTGTTGTCGGCTCGGATAAAATATACGAATGCCGTGATGTGATATTTATGTCCGTTTCCTATATTTGGTCTTGTGTTTCTTCGTTGCCTGAGCTCTTTTGGCTGGCAACAACTTGAGATGTTGCCTGCTTTTAAGGCACAAGTTTTAAGCCATCACGACAGCGGCAATGAGCGATTGTTGACTGAAAATTCACTCAAGCTATCGGAAGTTGCCGGCGCGTTTTTTTTTTTTGTTGATTATTTTTGGTCAACCCTGCGACATGTTTAGATGGCGCCCACCGAATCTTGTCCGTTGTCTTGTACTCTAGTTATTTGAATAAATCGACTGGGACGGGACACGACATCTTACACATGTTTGATGCTGTCGTCTTCATAAATTTGTTTCATGCCATTCTCATTCTTTACTCTATTTGAGTCTATTTCATCGATATTTTATGATGTTGATGTGGAGACTTTCTTATCGTGACTTCTTTATTTGTGTTTGTTCTGACTTTATGGACTTTGTTCACTTTGCATCAGTTTGTTTACATCGTTTATAATGTTCCTCAACTTCTTCAGAACAAACAAAAAAAAATTGAAAAATATCTCAAAATGTTAATAAGCTCAAAAGTAGCTTAAGACATAAACTTGACAGATATAAAAGTTAAGTAGCTTAAAAACTCAACGAAATTGACTTTTGAGGAAGTGAAAAGTGTCATCTGATTGGTTCTCACGCCCGGATTTATAGTTTTCCGTTAATAATTCAATTTCGATAATTAAATATTATTTACGTTCGTTATATAAATGAAGAAATAAAAGCGTTAAATTTATGAAGCATCTTAAACAAACATAACTTTGAGCAGGCACTAAATATGCAACTACACGACGTCTATCTTATAATATTCGTATAGTTGCTCATTAAGTATGCGATTTAATTAAAATATTTATTTATTGCCCGCGCACGCCGCCGCCGCCGATTTGCATTTGCGATTTTTGTTTAGCGTACTTGGTTCAGGTTTATGCAAATTTCGATATGTACTGATCATACGATATCAGCGATGGGAAATGAACGAAATGAAAATTTACAACTTGTGCAATTAATTGAGATGTTTGCTGAATTGATTAATATTCAAATTTAATTAGCAAGTGTCACCCGAGTATATTTTACGACATCTGTATTCTAGTTACCTATCAAAAGTCATGGAATACAGATTACTATTTTAGTAGTTATTATAAATTACAGATTTCTTTATTTTTAATTACCAGTCAGTAACAATTTAAGTATTGATTTTCATCTCGCATTTTCATCATCAATAAAGAAACAATTTTTGATAATTTGAATTGATTTAAGAAAGTTCATATCTATTGTTTATGCGTATAGTAAATGTGTACAAATTGATTATGTCGGCGGTAAACAAAGAAATTTTCCTTTCAAATTTGAAATCTTTTGTTTTTATCTCTTCATTGGCTCGTTTCCTAAGTTTAGCTCTTTAGGCGTGTCACGAAAAATACATAACGACGTTAATAAGTAGGACTAGGACTGCTAATCTCAACTCTCGATTTTCATTTCATTTTTTCCATTCAAAGCGAGGCGGACAAAAAGCGAAATTGTATTAGCTAGCTTTAAATAAATTATATTTGCGCCTACATATTAAATTTAGTCGTAACGCGAAATAAAAGCGAAACTAGCAACTCTTTGGCGGTTGTTAATTTATTGATTTATTTTAATGACATCAATTTATTTATTTCAACTCGATGAGAAATGTGCGCATCATCATTGAAAGCACTTAACCAATTGAAACGCTTGATTCAATTTCGACACCATTAATATTCAGCAGACCAACTGCTCGACTTTTGCCGACGAATAAGAAACACAACAAAAATATGATGGAAATTTAAATCTTAAATCAATTAAGAAGCCATTAATAACAATCGCGCAATTTAATTTCGAATTGATTTATTTACAACTCAGGCGAAAGATGACTTTCATTCTGTGTGCACAATTAATTTAGCTCTTAAAATTCGGTATCGAATTTTATATTCTTATATTGAAGCGATTGATGCAATTGGGCACGTATTAAGCGGCAATAAAACTCACACGATGAGAGCGTAATCATCGTCATTGTCTTAATACTTATTTTTACTTTCCCTGCAAAATTGCCCACAATCTTTCTTTGCGGTGCAAGTGGGGAATTAATTTTGGGGAAACAAGGCGATTTTTATTATTCGAAAGTCAACACAAAAGTGATAAGGTTTCAATTTAATCGATCAAAGAAGAGAAATTCTGAGACGATTAACAGTATTTAGTTTATTTATTATTTCAACAAGTTTCTTTCGCATTGTCGTATGTTGTTTGCCTATTATAGAAGAGCACTATTTATTTATGCTAGTGTATTGTATATATGTCTGTTGCGGAATTTTATTGGTTTCTAATTACGGTAATTAATAAATTACGATATGGGTTAAGAGCAAAAGCAACTTTTCTAAGGTGTGTCCATTTCATTCTGCCGCACTATACTTTTGACATGCAAAATGCACATTTCTTTTGTTTTGTTTATAAGTTTTTTGCATTTATCGCAGTGCGTTGTGTGTAATCTCAAATTCCAGTTTGCTAGTTTAGTAACCTTATTCATGTTGAGTTTGAAGTTGAAGAAATTATTATTTCTCACTTTTGAGCATTTCATATTTGATATTGTAGCGCACAATAATAAATAAATCGACACGGAAATAATCGAGGTTAAAGACTTGCGTTTACTGCGGCATATCACAAAACGTTTCATCATTAATATTATTATCGACGATTTCTTTTATTTCTAATCATCAGATGCATTTATGTAACTCTAATTGCTTGCAATAAATCAATATTAAATTCGAATTATTGATTGTTTCGTATACTAATCGCCCTCTTTTTCTCAAAAGTTTAACTAATTTAAACATGAATTATTGATTTTGGTTGAATTAAGCGCCCTCTTTTTCTCTAACAATGAACTGTTTTTGGTCTTAAATTGTATTTCCTGATTGTTTTTGTTGCAGGATGCGAATAATACACCACTTACACCCCACGGATGGCCTTTATGCCTCGGCACGGATGGCATAGTCGTCCACTTGGGCCCATTGTGCGAATCGCAGCTGCGCCATCTCGAGTGCTATCTGAGCATCAAGAAAGCCGCCGGGCGAGTGCACCTCGTCCTTAACCATCGACGCCTGGACACCGTCCACAGCAGCATCCTCACCAAGATGTCAATCTCGCCAGCGATGGACTTTGATGACGGCGACGCTTTGCCGGAGCTGCTGCAAAGCCTGCTCGTGTCGGTTGAGCGCGCCATTCGGCGAGTGCCTTTGGACGATTTGATGTTTCCGTGTCCGGAATGCTTGCAGTACGCGCCGCTTGAAGCGAGTGAAATTGGTGGCGGCGCCGGGTGCAATGCGTGTGCGTGCACGTGCACCGGTCGTGCGGTGACAATTCCGACAATAGACGGCGACACTGTTGATAAAGTCGCCAAGGAAGACTTTAATAATTGTGTGAAACAAAGTGACAATGAGTGTGCGAGTGAACAGTTGAAAGCTGCGACGAAAACTAGTCCGATGTTTGAGTTTGCCAACTCGATTCCGCACATTGACAGCGACGAAGACGAGGACAAAGAGTCGATCAAATCGGGTGAGTTACCCTGTTTGTTTAGTGTATCAAGCGCCCTCTTTTTCTCAAAAGTTCAACTTGTTTTTCGTCTTAAACTTGAATTATTGTGGGACACTCTGTGAGTTAATAAATAATTTTCGCTGTCGACGTTGCTTGTTGCTCCTTGCAAGGCCTAATAAGGACTAATGGCACGTTGTGACTTTGACAAAGAGCACTTCTTGAACTTGAGGAATTCCACGGACGAAAATACAACTTGCAAGTTGCTTCTTGCCAGTCTCAACTTCAACGCTTAATTTATTACTTCATAAATTTTATAATGTTTGCTATTTTATTAATTAAAATTCAGGAACAATGCACTCACAATTAAATTCATTTATGCTTTATAAAACAGATAGGAAACATGAATATGTAACATTACAATGTTGGAAAAATAACATAAAAAAATTATAAATGAAGATTGTTAGTTAGATTTGTATAGTTCATTCATTATTTCATTCAGTCAGAGTGCGCTGTTTGTTACATCATTATAAACGTAATTAACTTTTGCTTTTTCCGTTTCGTTTCGTTCCTTGACGCCGAGCGTGATTTTAATTGGCTCATTTAATGATTAATTCAGTTAATTGTTTCAGCAACTGCTATATAATAATATATTCTTGAACTATAATAGTAACGAATCCATTCGCATTTCTACATTCTACTACTTGTTAAACGAGGGCGCCACATATATTGACAGATGGCAACAATTTCACCCTCCTTAAAGCGCCATCTTTTGGTTGCTGGTTTCCGCCAATAGAATTGGTTCTGGTACGTCACTATGACGTCATAAATGTTATAAACTCGAAGTTAGCAGTAGGATTACAAGTTTAAATACGTCATAGTGACGTCACAACAACCATAACACAGCAAACACGAAAAGTCTTATTGTTAATTTTATTTTTTACGTAGCGTGGGTATAGATAATTTCAGTTGGTTGCTGCAAGTTGTTATGTTTACGATTATTAATCGATTCATAAATATTTATACTTATATATTCTAATCATCCAACATATCGCGCGGCTTGCTTGCTATGCTCGAATAGATGAATGGAAGCGCACATTGCATCAAGAGTTGTTTACAACGTGTAAAACCTTAAGCTAAGACAGCTAAAGAGCTAAAGAGTTGAAGGTGAATGTGAATGGATGAGATGATGATGTTGAAGAAGCTCTAAGCAAACTGATTATCGTCTCAATCAGTCTATAACTAAAAATTATGCACATCAGTTTGATGCTTTCAAGCTTCAAAGAAAGAAGTTGTGCAAGTGCAACAAGCCCATTGGCATCATATTCATCTTCCTCTTCAGTCGTTTTTTCATCTTGAGATTTAACATTTCACATTTTCCAATGCAAATAGACCACCGACAACGCGATAAATTTTTTTAAATTTCATTTTTTTTCTAATAATAAAATTTTCCAATAAGAGAAATATGAAAATGATTGAGGTGAATTGCAAGACTTATTGCAAGTAATTGCGTCTATTTAATACGCTTGGTAGGTAATTAACTTGCTAAGTACGTGTTTGTTGAGCAATTACAGGCAGCCAACTAATCAAGAGTGCAACCGCGCGCATTATCTATACAGGGTGTTTTCAAACAATTGTAAACTCTCTGAAATCTTGCAAAATTTCTTATAGGAAATTATTGTGGTTTGCAACACTTTGTATAGTGTTGAAAATAATGATGTATGTCTTGTGTTTCGGTGCGGCGTGGAAAATTGAAAGTCTCGTTCTTGTTCCTAAACTTACAATTTACAATAAAGTTGCAAGTGGAAGTTGGCGTGGGAAATGCGTGGCGGAGCACATTTTGCGCAAGCTTTGAAACCTTCTTGGAGTTCTTGATTAAAGTTTACTCGCGAGATTAACGAGCAAGTAGCTTCGACAATTAATAAAATCAACAAATTAATTATTTTGATTAATTATATTTTACGAAAATTAAACTTGCTGCTTAGTTGTCTTTTGAATGAAGTGTGTATAACAGGTTACCAAATCGGTTAAAGACTTGTTGCAGTTGAAAGATGCGTAGGTTGCAAGCGGTATTAAATAATTTATTATTTATTTAGATTTCGTCGTTGCGTTCGAATCGAACGCACGTTGGCGAACTCTCGCAGCCGAGATATTTCGTTATGTAATTTATCGAATTTATTTCCACTGATAGCAAAACACCATAAACTTAATCAACTACTTACATTAACATGATAATCTCCGTTCACGATTCAGATTTTTCAAAATGAACTTAAATATAAATGTCATGTTGACATAAAAATGCTGAGTTGCCAATTGTATTTCGAATATTTACCATAACCTAAAAATATTTTATGAAACTGACACTGAGTTATTACGAGTTTAAAACATAATCTGAATCGTGAACGAAGTTTAGCTGCAATTTCAATATTCAATTGCTTATTTGCTTCGAAACTATTTGGCCCAAATACGAGCGACACCTCCGCATTTGCATTCCTCAAGGAAATTGCTTTCTGTCACAAACCCACAAATTTCGACATTACAAAAATGAACATTTTAGATCTTGAATTGAGTTTAGTGTAATTTCAGTCTTCAATTGAACCGACAACAAAATTGCTTTGCGCAAACAAAGGCAGGAATTTTGCTCGTTGCAAAAGTTAAATGTTAGTCTTCATCTTTAGCCTGCAATCTATTGAGATCTTCGGCGCCCGAAGGATTCTTCGTTGCTCCTTATGCAGATTACACCTCTGGAAGCTTCGCTGTCTTCCTGTCTTCTCGGCAACATTTTTCTCGTTTTCTGTCGTTTTTTTAGAATAAGCAAAGCAGAAAATCTAGGAAAGATAAATTATAAATCAAATTATACAGGGTGTTCCGTTTTTAGTAATTTTGTTTGGAATTTAATTGCTCAAGTTGTTTTTATGGAACATCTTGTACATGTACAGTGATGATGATTGGTGATGTTGATGGCGGCACTCTTCAGGTGATTTACGTTGTGTGATTATAAATTATACAAGCGCCGATGAGGAAAAAAGGCGTTTTTGATGCTGATTTTGATAAACATTGTGCGATAATTTATATGCTGATGCAAAAGGCGAGCGAGCGATCAGATAAATCAAACTTTTTGCCATCATTGTCATCGTTGCGGTGAACAAGTTGCTGCTCGCCTATTGCAATTACTTGACGTGCGCTGCTTTTTCACGCCTGTCGCTCGGCGCATTTCATTTTTATCTCGTGTTTTTTTTTTTGGATTATTTTTGAAGAAGTGTTTAAGAACAGTTTGCTCATTGACCAAACATGGCTATTTCTTCCTTTTATTTCCTGGTGTAATAAACTAATTTATTAATTTATTTATATTGCGCTTGTGGACAAATAGATTGCTCAATTGATAACCGAGAATTGTATTGCGGAAATTTTCTATCGAATATGGAATATGAAACAAGACAATGCGCCATTTAATTTATTTATTTACGTTATGAATTCTATAAAGCGACTAACAAATAGCGAGCGCACATCGTTTTGTTCTTCGGTTCCTCGATAATAAATTCCGACAATCTATGCGCAATGGCAAGAAGCCTAATAAGAGGCGAAGAAGTGTTCTTTGTTGTTTCTTAAATCTGTTCACTTAATTGTATTAACAAGAAATAAATAGTTATTTATGTAAATTGTTTCCGTCTTTTTAACGTATCTTTGAATTTGATTAGTTTTATTAAATTAATGTAGGAGTTTGATTATTAAAATGCAATTCAAATTTCAATTATTTACTTTTGTACAAGGTTATTGAATCAATTTGGAATTGTCGCATGAAAACATCCAAGGTTTGTATATGTATGTATAGGTTGCCCCATGAATTTGACTGGTGAAAACCTTGGAATCTTGGAAACACCTGCATCATCTGCATATATCGATCGCGTTCCTCACTTGTTTATTATTCGTTTATAGTTGTTTGAAATAGTCGCGAATCGCAATAAAATCGCCGCCACCGCCTTATTCTTGTGAGAGACTTCCACTGTCAATGACTTGAGCATTTTATGGGAACGTAACACGCTACAGAACGCATAATATACGCAATTGTATCGATGATTTATACTTACTGCACGACGCTGGCTGCAGTTCGTTGTGCTCATAAAATGCCAACTTGATCCGTGCGTTGATCAACTTTTATATTGACGCAATTCCAATAACGAATAACCGAGCGATGTATCGTTGGATATTTATTTTCTCGTACTCGTATGCGAGTACAAGAAGTGTAAATGGCTTTTTAACTAGTAGTCATAATTCTCTCTTGATGGACTCTGAGCCAGCATCAACAATCATCTCAAGCATGAATGGGAAATGTCTGAACTTTATAAGTTGTTTAAATACGTGCAATAAAATTAAAAACTCAATTGAATGGAAATTTTCTTGTTGAAGAATTTGTTAATGAAAACGAAAGCGGATTGTTGATTGTTGACAAAAGGAGCAAATTGAAATTGCATAATAAAAATAACTTCTCGAGTTGACTTTGAGTTTCGAGTACTTATGTTATGAAATCAATGCATTTTTGGTCATGAGGATTATTAAAGTGTGCATTGAGCAGATGCATACTTGATTTTGACATGTTTACTTTTCATTGAGAGCTGCTTTTGCTTTTGAGACTCTTTTCAAATTTCAATTAACGTGCACGTGTTCCATTCATTTGGAACACTTCAATTGTGCTGCAAAATAATTAATTGAATTTGTGTTGCAGGCATTTCGATGAAAAAATCCCAGGAGCAACTTTTTCGACCGACCAAAATCACGGATCTTCCGGAAAAACTCCTCATGTCAGGAATCAACCTACCTGGTAAATCAACCACTTAATTTTTCTTAGTTTTCGAAGGTCTTTGAAGATCTTTGAAGAAATTAAATATCTAGTAATAAATTGTTTGATTATAATCATATTTATTCATCTGACTGTTTGATTAATTGATATCCATTTGTTTTGCGCTTGCGTTGATGGAAATTTTCTCGTTAGTGATAACTAGTTTGTGGTAACTAGTGACCTAGTGTAGATTATATTATACTAGTGTATAGATTACGCACGCATTATGACCACACGGTATGCGGAAGAACTTCTTCAGTTCTTCAGCGCAGAAGAGGTCGAAGTTCAATTGAGTGTTACATTGAGTTACACTTGCAACATATAAATGAACTGCACCTATATAACCAACTGACCGACTGCTTCATAGTTTCATTTTTTCAAAACATCAATATACTTTGTATAGGTATAGAAATTATAGAAATAATCAAATTCTAGTTTGATTTCTATTTTGGCGTTGGGAAGCAGTCGTCTCCTGTTTTGGTTATATAATCAACATCGAGCAACATCGGCAGGTTGCAGGTTGCAGGTGTGGGTGCACCCGCAGGTCACTCGGTCGTGAGAACTCCATCTTTGCATTTCTTCTTCATTTACAGTTTGCGTGTCACCAAGTCAAATTTACTCGCTTTAAATTTCATATTCATTGTTGTTTATTGTTGTTGTTTGTTATTGTTTTAGGTACAATAGACTTGGATGGACGTCGCATTATCCTTTGCTATGCGGAATGCATCCTGCGTGCAGGACTCAACCAGTATGAGATTGCCAAGTTGCTTTTGTACTATGCGTCAATACCAATAAGGTAAACCAAAATGAGTTGCCCGGCGCATCCACCTATTCAACTAATGTAATTTCCATTTGTTGTTTTTTCTTGATGATAGTGTGAAAGGCTTTACTATTCTGCTGGTGGCAAAAACCGAACAGGACAATAAAGCTCTGGAGACGCTCGACAAGGCGGCAATTTTGCTCATTGCCAACAATGTGCATATCACGAGGATGATTGTCTGGCGGACTGGCATTAATCCGCAGCACAAGACGCTAACTAGTCGCATACAGGTAAAAACCGCTTCAAACTTCACTTTTCAATTCATGATTCTCCATTTATAATAAATAATTGACGTTTATATGTGGTTCTACGTAAAACTTTTGTGCGATTTACGCGAGTAATAAAATTCTCTAATAAAATTTCTTGCTTCAAACGTCAATAAATAAATTCGTTTTTTTTTGGTGTTATAATTTTGCGAATTTGAGTTGTAAAATTCGTGCACATCTTTTGTGTTAAATTAGCGGAAAATTTTGCCAATTGCTTAATTTTTGCGACATTTTGTATAATAGTTGTGTAAGAAGTTTCGTTAATGTTGCAAAATTGTGGTAAATCTTAGGCAGTTGTCGTGTCGGATGCGAGCACGCTGGCGCACTACATCGACAAAGAGCAGACGCCCGCCGACTGCGGCGGCACGTCGACCCATCACGACCAACTCGAATGGGTCGAATGCTTCAGACAATCGGAGCCCTTCATCGGCGGGTGTCGCGCCGCCGGCCGGGCCCTTCTCGTCGCGCTCTCGCAGTTGCGACAGGAAGCGGCGCCTCATCCGGTCACCAGGCGATTCCTACATCATCAATGCAGGTACCAAACTGATTTTCACAATCCATTTCTTGACATTTCTCGATATTTCTTGTCTTAGTTCTTGAAAAACTTAATTTTGTCTTGTATTGTTTACCTCTTAATATACCTCTCTAACCTCTCTTACCTCTTTTTATATACCTCTCTTACCTCTTTTTATATGTATACTTCTCTTACCTCTTTTTATATACCTCTCTTACCTCTTTTTATATGTATACTTCTCTTACCTCTTTTTATA
>JARJDT010018661.1:0-14039 GCA_030264655.1 Leptusa sp. GC000079
TTCCGTTTTCGGTATGCACTATACTAAAAGATGAAGAAGTTTACAATCTTATCACGCCGGAACAAGAAGAAAAGGACAGAAATGCGCGGTCGCGATATAATGGCCGTTTATTTTTGAGTTGGTTGCAAGATGTCGATGACAAGTGGGAGAAAATCAAGGAACATATGCTTTTGCGGCATCATAATGAAGCAGAGTCTTTGTATGCTGTGCAAAAAATGGATTGGGAGTGGAAGCTCAAAGAGTTGAATCTTTGCGATGCTAAAACTACGCCCAATATTGATAATTTGCATGTACCAATGGTGCATGTCAGTGATGACTTTGACCTTCTACCAGCTTAATGACTTCACTCAAGATTGTTCTTTAATGTTTAATGTATTAATAATAAATTAAATGCCTATCATAGATTATAGGCATAAATTATAGTTGTACAGAGAGGAAGACTTTATTTAAAAAAATAATTTAATTTTAGAGAACTTGTATAAATATATGAAAAAGAAAGAAAAGATTCTTTTGCTACATGTGAACAGTTATTTTGACATATTAAGCTGTCAGTTCTCTGAATATTTATGTTTTTCTCATAAATTCGCGAAATTGCCAAATTATTGATTGTAATTATGCGTTTTATTTGCATTTTTGAAACTGCATGAAAAATATACATGTGGGGCAGAAAACGCTCTCTATATTACCGACAATATTGTCAGAGTGCCAGTGCAATCGCTTCATCCGCTTTGTGGTTAGTCCGATTGAAATCGAAATACGAAGAAGTTATGTGACCAAAATCGAACAATTATCACTTAAAACTATTGATATGGCATATAGGTTACTAAACACATGCAACAAACTAGGAAAAATAGGCCGCATCATCGTCCAGCATCCAAATGACGCTAATTTATTAAGACGGGTATGTCATAACCTCCTTTTTGTAACTTCATGCCCCTGAGAAATTTATAAAATATAAAGAAATCATTGTCTTCAGGCTTATGCTAATAGGTCTTACGTATCCATACAATAAAATCCATTATTTACTTCATTGCCTAACTAATGACGCAATATTGTAGAATTTTGCAACACTACGGTCAGTACTGAATGAATGGCGCATATACTGTGAAAAGCCACCCAAAGGCTTTGAAAAATATTTTAAAGACAAGGGCTGCAGCTCTGCTGCAAAGGAAGCCAAACCAGCTGAAGCTGCCAAGGAGGCCAAAGATGCAAAACCGGAGGGGAAATCAGAGC
The DNA here is from genome assembly GCA_030264655.1 of Leptusa sp. GC000079. NCBI lineage: Eukaryota > Metazoa > Arthropoda > Insecta > Coleoptera > Staphylinidae > Leptusa > Leptusa sp. GC000079. The sequence continues at coordinate 1,234 of JARJDT010018661.1, forward strand.
CTAGGCCGCCGACTAGGCCGTCAACCTCTGCACCTCCCCCAAGCAAACCTTATGATAACTGGTCATTTGGACTGTTTGGAGGCACAGGAAACCGCGGCAGTAGCGGGGGCAAACCTTTTGGGGATGGCGATAAAGAAAAGTGGTATATTTTCGGGGCGGCAGGTGCAGTCGCGTTCTTAGCTACTTTAGCACTTTGGGAGATGGGGTATAAGGAAATTAGTTGGAAGGAGTTTGTGCACACGTATTTAGCGCGCGGAGTTGTCGAAAAACTCGAAGTTGTGAATAAGAAATGGGTACGCATTAAGCTTACACCTGGCAATTCAGTTGAAGGAAATGTATGTATTGTGCTAACAATAATATACAATATATTAGTCTCAAATTTTGGATATTTTAGTCAGTTCTGTGGTTTAACATCGGTAGTGTTGATTCATTTGAACGCAATTTAGAAAATGCTCAAATGGATATGAGTATTGAGCCACCAAATTTCGTGCCTGTCATTTACAAAACCGAAATTGAAGCATCTAGCTTATCAGGCATTCTTCCGACATTGCTAATTATCGGTTTCCTTATCTATATGATGCGAAGATCGGCCGAGATGATGGGTGGCCGGCGTGGTAAACGCGGCGGCGGCTTATTTGGCGGTGTAATGGAAAGCACTGCTAAATTAATAAATAGCAATGAAATCGGCGTAGGATTTAAGTAAGTGCATATTTTCTTGTCTATACATATAATATGAATGTTTGGTATTTTTAGGGATGTGGCCGGTTGTGAAGAAGCAAAAATAGAAATAATGGAATTCGTTAACTTCCTCAAAAATCCACAACAATACTACGATCTCGGCGCGAAAATCCCAAAGGGCGCAATGCTGACAGGCCCACCCGGCACTGGCAAAACACTTCTCGCCAAAGCAACTGCTGGCGAAGCCAATGTACCATTCATAACAGTATCAGGTTCCGAGTTCTTGGAGATGTTTGTCGGTGTAGGCCCATCCAGAGTGCGCGATTTGTTCGCCATGGCGCGCAAACACGCACCTTGCATTCTATTCATTGACGAGATTGACGCCGTCGGTAGAAAGCGCGGCGGGCGTTCATTTGGTGGTCACTCTGAACAGGAGAACACCTTAAATCAATTGCTAGTCGAAATGGATGGCTTTAACACGACAACGAACGTCGTTGTGCTCGCAGCGACGAATCGTGTCGATATTTTGGACAAGGCGCTTTTGCGTCCGGGTCGCTTCGATAGGCAGATCTTTGTTCCAGCGCCTGACATTAAAGGACGCGCTAGCATTTTCAAAGTGCATTTGGGTACGCTAAAAACCAATCTGAACAAAGCAGAATTGTCGCGTAAAATGGCAGCGTTGACACCTGGATTCACTGGTGCAGACATTGCCAATGTGTGCAATGAAGCCGCTTTGATTGCAGCGCGTGACCTGAACGATTCGATAACATTGAAACACTTTGAACAAGCTATCGAACGTGTTGTTGCCGGTATGGAGAAAAAGACCAATGTACTATCACCAGAAGAGAAGAAAACTGTCGCGTACCATGAGGCGGGACACGCTGTCGCTGGCTGGTTCCTGCAATATGCGGACCCACTGCTTAAAGTGTCTATCATCCCCAGAGGTAAAGGCTTAGGTTATGCACAGTATCTACCCAAGGATCAATACCTCTACACGACCGAACAACTCTTCGATCGTATGTGTATGACGTTAGGCGGACGCGTTTCCGAAGAACTTTTCTTTGCTAAAATTACAACTGGTGCACAAGACGACCTCAAGAAAGTCACGCAAAGCGCCTACGCACAGGTTGTTCATTATGGCATGAACGCAAAGGTCGGAAATGTTAGTTTCGATATGCCACGTGAAGGCGATATGCAGTTTGAAAAACCGTACTCTGAGAACACGGCGCAAATTATTGATGATGAAGTGCGTATTCTGATTGATAAAGCATACCAGCATACTACTGAACTGTTAAAATTGCACAAAGCTGATGTGGAGAAAGTTGCCGAGCGTCTTTTGAAACAGGAAATTATCAGCCGGGATGATATGATTGAGATTCTGGGCAAGCGGCCGTTCCCTGAAAAGTCAACGTATGAAGAGTTCGTTGAAGGTACTGGCTCTTTAGAGGAAGATACCACCTTGCCTGAGGGCTTGAAGCAATGGAATAAGACGCGTGACGGCGGCGGCAGCAAGGAAACTCCTGATCCAGCCAAAGTGTCGTAACAGTGCGGGAGTTCCCGTTTATTTGACCCATTGTTCCCTTTGATTTTGTATAGCATCAGATAATACAATTGTTTTTCTACCTTCTGTTACTATAAGTAGTAAAATATTAAATTATAAAACTGTATCCTTTCACGAGCATTACATTTGAAGTCATTTTGTTCAAGACAGTAACTTACAGAAAGAAATAATTATGTACTGTGATTCAAAATAATTGTTTTATATATGTGAATTTCCCGTGCTATACTACTTCACCGCATTTCATTCGCGAACCTATGTAAGTAGTCTGGTTTTTGATGCTTAATTTCAATGTTGTAACTTAAATTATAAAAGTATCCACAAGATATATCTCTGGAATTTCTTTACAATATCCAGAAATCTTTGAAAAGGAAATGAAATTTCCTACCTTTCACCGATAAAGTTACGCTTTGAAAAAACTGTGCATTGAAACTGAGTCAGTTTGTATGTAGATAATGATTCAGGATAAATTCGAAATGGAAAATCAGAAAATTCATATTAGTATTTATGGTTTCACAAGGCACCAACATTTACAACATTCTCTGTTGACAAATTTAACAAAAAAAATGCAATACATATAAAATCACAGTTAAATAATTGATCGCAAACGAAATTAAATAAGTACAATAGATGAAACTAACTTAAAATAGAAAACAGAACAGTCCCAACTTCGCGCGTTTGATAATTTAATTGCGTCTCACGTTTATGTTTAAAAAATTCGCGTAAATTGTAAAATAATAGAGAAGACGAATATAGGCATCAATAATCAATGAAAAGATTTATGTATAATAGTTTAAAATGTTCCGCTCAATCAGTTCCGTTTGATCCAAACCTGCAACTGCGACAATTTGCCGCTGATGACGGTCATACAAGAGCGTAAAGAACATAAAAAATGGTAAACAATTAATATATGCAAAGGTCAGAATAATCCCTTTTCTTTCTTCAGCGCGGTTTGCTTCCATATCGGCAATTCGTGGAAGTCATCTTTAGACATTTGTAATAAATTGTGGAAATCGTCAGGGGATAAATAGATTTCCAATTGTGTGGGATCAACGCCGATTGGCAAGGGTCTTTGTAAAAGTTCAGCAAGTGGATAAGTAGTGCGCGTTAATACAGCAAGTTCTTTCTCGATGGGTGTCATGTCACCCGAATTGATGCCGCATTTAATATTCAGTGCGGCGATGTCATCTCTATCCGACCAGATAGGGAAGAGATTACTGAATTGCAACGGCTCCAAACCGGCCCAGACTAAGTATCCTGGAACGGATGAAGCGTCCGGTCGTTTTAATTTCCAATAGTCGATGGCCGTCTGCATCGCAGCGCGTCTTTCAGCTTGCCACCGCACAGGACCGGAACCCGTTTGCTCAGACGCTTCAGTGTCGTTGTCTTTCTCAGGCCACCAACCTTGCCATAGCCATAATTCGTGTTCATTATCAAACAGGAACAGTGCTGGAAATATCAAACAATACAAATGTTAAATGATGAACTAATAATTTGTAAGATCTTTTTGATTTACCTGGTTGGTTTGCGGAATATATATCGCTTTGTATAAATGGATAAGGTGTTGTGTGAGTGCTTCTGTGCGGACATAAAATTTCCGTAGCTTCAAACTTGCCCGAAATGCTGCTGAATATAAATAGTCGGGGCGTTTGTTCAAGTGCTTCATTGCTGTTTTTCAACGAGTAGTATAGTTGCGGTTTCTCGCCGAGTTTGTTCAAAAACTCCGAATCCTCCTTGCCTTCCTCAAACACTTTGACTTCAATATCTTTGGAGAGATTGAATTGTTCATGTTTTTCCGTGCTGATGTGTTCGGCTAATGATTTGGTAACATCTTTCACATGTTCGCGGGATTTGGCACCATGCCATACAGTCACTTGCTTATTCTCAATGTAGAGAAAACTCGAACGACTGCGTAGACTCCTCATGGAAACGGGCACTTCAATGAGGGCAGTTTCACAAGCAACTTCGCCTCTCACAACGTACAATCGTTGCCTCGCCTTCTCATCGTCACTCTTTCCGTTGTGTATTACCATTTGTCCATCAAATAATTGCAGAAATGCAGGCGGTTCAGATCCTTGTGTGATCCTCACTTGCTTAGCATGCTCCGAGTCTAATTCAACGGTCAATAAAGCAGTTGTGCCTTTTTCGTTGATCGACGCACTTTCCCCTAACCAAATGAAGAAGATGCACCGATCGCGTCCCAGTTGCAAGTGCTTTGACGGCTTGCCGCTCAGTTCGCGCCCGGTTACAGACACTCTGAATTGCCATCGTATGATATACGTGTCGCTACTATAGAAATGTCCAAAGTCCTTTTGGTCGAGTTTCTCATAAGTATTTTCAAAAATAGTCCAAACGGTTATGTCAAGCGAGTTGATTTCGTAATGTCTGCGTGTTTCTTCATCGAAATATTCGCGTCCTCTGCCCAAATGACTGCCTTCAATTTCGAAATCCGGTTCAAAATACTTGAAATTTAGCAGTTCTTCCGCGTTGCAGGGCTTTATCAGCTCCATTATTGGATCAATTACGCTCTTGTCAGCCAAGTTATCATCTTTGACTTTAATGACACGCGAATAATCAGGCCAGTCAAGAAACTTCTCACGAAACAGTACGGTTTCCCGATGTTGCGTCAATTTCGCAAATAACGCCCAATCAGGCCGTGATGTTGCTTGAAGATCTTTCTGTTCCGTCGTTCGAGCACCGAGCATTTCAGCCACATTAATGGGGCATATGGAACACTCTGTGTAATTGTATCCGTTGTCCCATAACTCTTTGGCAAGTTTAAGGGTAGTTTTCTTCTCCTCGGGAATCGCGTTCTTTCCACTCCAGACGTACATTTCCGTGCCGAAGTCAAAAACAAATACTTTTGATGGTTCGAGCATCTCGATTTTCGGCATTGCGCTCCAGAACTTTTCGACGGGAACTAGTTCGTTATTTTCCAAAGTATAGACCATGTTCGTATCGATAATGGTAGACTCGTAGACTTCGTCTTCATCAGGATGTCCCGGTTTGGTGATTTCAACGCGGTTATCAGCGCCCAATAAGCTCCAGAATTCATCGATTTCCTTCGATATTATTGGCTTTTTTGCGTTGATAATTATCGGTTTTTCCGCTTTACAGCCCATATCACTATGCTGTTGTATATTGTTGATGATATCTGCGGCTCTACTCTGTTCAATCACGTTTGAATAGCTGCCGATGTAGTTGTACAATGCGTGCGGCGTGATAAGAATGAAATTGTCGCCTTCGTTAATGCTTGCTGCAATTGGTTCAACCAATCTAGTTTGTACATGTCTTCGGCCTTTAATTTGCAAAAGCATTTTGTTTCTAAATGGTAGATAGGAACCCGTCATCGAAGTCGACATCTTTTTTAGTGCTACCGACTTGATGTCCTCTTTACTCGCCAGGCCAGCTAACGCCTCCACGGATAAGTGTGAATTTTTTGCAACTGTAAAACGAAAGTTCAGTTTAAAGTTTAAGTAGAACGAATGCTAATTGAATTGATAAGGATAACACAATGCTTATCACCCTTACGTTTTTCAATGTTCAGTCTTTTGGCTTCTCTCTCCGCAAATCCAGTTATGACTTCGGTGTACTCATTTTGTATATCCGAGCGGGCTGCCAGCGCCTTTAACGGATTCCCTGTTCCACCGCGTCGCTTCTGTACCTTGATATTTTTCTTTTGCACCAGCAGCGTGTGCGTCGGAACGGTGTCAAAGTCATCGAGATTAACGTCAACATGTTCTTCGACTCTTATCGTCTCAACACTCTTGAAGAAACTCTTGAAAGTATCATCATTCGGCGTCAGTATGCTCACTTTCCTTCCATTTTCGGGTGGCGCTGAAGATTCACTGGAAGTGCTGCTAGTGGGGCTGGAATTGCTCCTTTTGAAACCCACACTGTTTTTATACTCGGGTGATACTGGGAGAGAACACGATTCTGTTGCGTTCGCTATTGAATTATAAATAACTAATGAATGCAACTTAATGCTAATTTGAGTGAGTGCACTAAACGAACCTTCTTTGCCTTTAAACCTTTTGTAGCTTGGCGTTCGTCTAATTTTATCCGGTATTTGAATATTCAGTGGTACTTCTTCATTTTCCATACGGCCAGAAACTGAAAAATTCTCAGCGTCGGATTTTTCGACGCGAGCTTTCCATTGCTTTGCCGATGCGTCCAATTCATCTTTCCGAATTTTCAGTATAGAGTTTTCGGATAATTCTTCCTGTGGGTTTGCAATAAGTCTCTTTAGGAAAATTATTATTACGAGGACGATTATGGCGGTTATAAATGTTAACATTATGCGCACTGAACACTTTTAGCAATGAATAAAACCGTTTATGATGAGTTGATGAGATTTAGACACGAAACGGAAAATCCCTTTTGGCAAACGTCGAGTAAATAAACTTGTGCCAATTGCAACGCGGACGAGTGTTTACTGACAGTTAATAACGAAAATATCAGCGAACCGAAATGAAAGAATTTTTGAAATCAGGCCATAGATTCTCATTACGAGTAGAGTGCCATTACCAAGTGCGCTCATTCACTGCAGCGATTTCGATTATCGATGTGACTTTGAACAAACACATTTTGCAACTTTGATAACAATAAAAAGCCTCAACATTTGCCACTATATCTTATCATGACTAATAATTAAGTGTCAATACTACATAAAATTGAATATTACATTCAAACACGTAACAGCGTACTCGCGCATTTGGTTTTTTGTTTATTCCTCAATCACATTGTGTTTGCTGTTCAGTTATTAAAACGTGTCTCTCGCTTTTAATTTGCGGCTTGACCGAAATATAAACGTATGTATTATTATTTAAGTGGAACAACAATAAAATTTATTAGCGAACCAGTAAGCGTAAACTTATAAGCTATAAACTAAGTTTGTTAAACGAAATCGTAGACAACATTTACTTTTCAATTTCAACTTGATATGCAGTGCAATAAATTTAAATTAAAGAATTAGAAATGAAAACAAAAAGCGTACTCACATTGAACAGATTCTTGACTTTGAGTAGGTTCAACTCTTCGGTGGTGTTATTCAATTTGCCCGTCCGCTTACGCCAATCATTATCGCCACTATGCTGCAATTTCGCTCGGAGTTCGCTTATTGTGCTTTGCATTGCGGCCGTTGTTGATGATTTTTGTAGACTAAGTGGCGTCGTCGGTAATTTGAATGCACTTTCCGTTTCATTACCGATTGCTGTATTACTACGACTCTTTTGTACGCAATAATCGTTTCTGCAAGAAGGGTTTAGACTTAGCCAACGCCGTAAATTATCATAAACATTAAAACGAAAATAATCCTTGAAATTGTTAGTTATGCTATACATAGGTTCATTTTACTTGCGACCCACTATTTGAAATATGCAAGGAAATAAGATGCTATAAACATGAAAACTTGTGAATATGAATTCGGTTTTAGTTCGGCAGAAAGAACAAAGAAGGCAATCAAGTGCTTTTTGGAGTACTTTAAACAAGCGTCATCAGCGCCGCATGAACAGAAAAATAAACGCAAGAAGCAAAAGTGTAAAGGAAATGAGCTATATTTAGCGCGCGCGACTTTTAAAGGACATCAATCCCCAGTCTGGCGATTAGTTTCCGACAATAGCAATAGCGCATAGAAGGCGCTTTATCATTCTCATTTTCATTTAAACTTTTAAGCATTTCAAGTTGAATAGACTATTATTAGAGGTCGACATGAACTTTTACGGTGCGTCGACAAGACGACAGCAGAAAAACGCGTAGACGTCGTTCATTTATGGACATGGCTAGATCTAATTCAACATTATAAATCTAATAGGTTCTTGTCTTGCAAAATTCCAGGCTGCAAATAATCAAAGATCAGACGTGACAAGCCCAAGCCCGACTGACCATGTGTTCAGGACAGGTGTCTGCTTTTATTTACCCAGCTAGATTACAATTATTTGCGCTCGTTTGCTCTTTGTTTCTTTTTCACGCCTTCTTAAACACTTAAGCGAATAAATATTGCAAAACATTAAGCATGCGCCGCGTTTTTAATCTCTCTTAATTAAAAAACTACATTTATATAATGACACTCATATTCATACCTCACGCCGCGCTCACGAATTCACAAAAATTTTACAATGCCTTAATAATGAGTCAATGCAAATATTGTTCAAGTAAACTGTGCAATATACACACGATTACGCAAGAGACAAAGAATTAGAAACGCATTTTATAGGTATGCTCAATCTTTATGTTTATGTAGGAGGTGAATAGGCGCAATCATAACAACAAAAAGCGCGAAAAAAAAATTCCCAAAAAAGCAACAGAATAATTTGCGCAACTTATAGTTTCACTGTCCGCGTAAGTTAATTATGCTTAGGTTTTGTAAATACTCAACGAGATGAGAATCGTTACTCAATCGGCATTTTCATGCACTGCGTACTGCGTGTATTATTGCTTATTGTCTAGATATGTTTGTTATTTAAATCAGCACGCAAATAGGAAGTTACTCAGTACAGAGTACTGGAAAGCAATGAGGACATGAAAATCAACTACGCGACATAATTAAAATATTTAATGCATGACTGTGACAGACAGCCGCGCAATGTTATAACTTTCTTTGTACAACATCTCTTTAATTATGACTACATTAACTACTGAATAGAGTAAACGTAAAATGCCGAGCTGCCTAACAGCCTGACAAATGAAATTATCGAACAACAGAAGAACGTATTTGCTTTGCTACTCGTATGTTCCGAGTCGCAAGAAGCGTAGATGAGAGGGTTTCAGATTTGAGAGCTGCTTGAGAGTTTGTCGCCATCAGTCGCCATGAATCTGAAGGGAGATGCTGTAGCTGAAGCTATATAGATATAGTGAGGTAGGACCACGAGAAGCGTGGAGCGCAGCGCAGTCGAGACGTGTCGCCTATTCATTTCAGTCATTCAAGCGCAGTGTTATAGGGTATGACCGTAACCGTATGAAACTGTACAGAGAGAATTGCAGCATGCTGTACCGGTGTTGGATCAATAATTAACATACACCACCAAACTCGAAAACGGCTGAGTTTTGTGTTTTGGTTTTGAATGCCAGAATGCAGTTCAACTACCGCATGTGAATGAATGGAAAATGAAATGGAAACGTTCGAAAGTAGAAAGCACCCCCTTGACAGACGTGTAGACTAGACTGTTCCATGACTAATAATCCATACCCAAAATTTGAATATGAAATGTTTCCAAAACATTCACAGCTAGAAAGTTGGAAATTCTTGACTTATCTTTAGTAACATTCAAACTTTTTACAACTAATCTCATCAAATATTTATTGAAGATTCAAATTAAAAGTTATAATAATGACCGTGGTCTGTGAACAGTGATTGGAAATAATTGAATACAAATAAAATTTTAATAACATACCACAAAGTTAATTGAATTTTATTACCAATTCCATAGTATTTATACGTTGAAGGCACTCGCGGCTTTAATCTTTAAATTCGATAGCGAACCGCTGCTGCAGCAAGCATCGATGAACGACCGACCAGAAGGGCGCGCATGCAACGACTAAACTATCATCTTTGGACTAAACGAGTGAAACCCACCGTCCACCGTATAGTTCCAATGAAACCGAAACGTAACTATACTTACGATTTTCGAATGAGTTTGTGTACTTGTTTCTAGCGTGCTAGCTTAACGCACTGACTAACTACATACACTTTGCGTCTCTTGTTATGTTGATTTGTGTGCCTACAGTAGGTGAACTCTTAAGCACCTTTAAGTTGAGTTTACTTAAGAACGCGCGCGCAAACTTCCAAACAACATGACAAGTACGCGTAAGAATGTAAGTACATGCAATCAAGTACACCATATACCGCGACCAAGTGCATCAAGCAAGCAAGCAACGCGCAATGCCACGATTGCTGCGTCCTGCGTCGTTAGCGCAACTAAAACAACTATTAATGCTGCATCCTTCTGAAGTTGTACTGTAGTAGAAGTTACCTTGCCACTACTCTCCATCCACTACTATACTCAATCTGAGTCTCTTATTTTGTTGAGTTTTATTTATTGTATATCGAACGAACAAGCAATGTTGCAGGCGCAACGAAAATGTACTCGAATTAAGCGCACCAGAGCTGTATTTTCCATTCAAGTACCAATTTGAACCTACAAGCAAGGTGCATCGAACAGTTTCATTGAGTCGGCACTGATGCTGATGGCTGATTGTTGATAGGAATAGGAAGAAAACCAAAGCGCAATTTAAATTTAAAGCACACAGCTAAATCTCTACACGGCTTACGTCTACGGGTACAACATATCGCAAGGTTATCACAATAATGAACGATTTCTATAGTCTCTAGTGAATCCTTTATGCGCGCGTTTTATGTTGTTGTAGCGCAATCCGAATTTTATTTTCATTACTTTAGAGTTTGAGTTTAATCGAAAAACCGTTTAGCTCGAATAGCATTTATGATTTCGCTCTGGAAGACTGCAAAACGCAAAGTGCATATATAATATTTTGATATTTAATACCGTCGGTTCGGCTTGCTCAGATTCAGACTCAGCAGTACGCATCTGTTATCTTCTGAGATAATAAATTTTATGAACAACATTCAATATTGTGACATAAAAGCGCTTTGTTGATAGCGCTTTTGCTCTTTACGTATTTCAAGCAATGCATCAACTTGCAAGTAACTTAACTGTTGGGAACAATGAAGACGATTGTCACGATCATAATCGTAATATTGCAATCATCATTGCGCATCTTACAATAAATACAGTCCATAGAATGATGCGGTGCATGAGATCGCATCTTACATTTGCTCCGGCGGTTTCGTATTGCGCTCACGAAGTTAACATTTGCTATTATGAATTCATGATCATTACATAAAGAACAACAAATAATGAATCGATTCTTTTAATAAGACACTTTTGAAGCAATTGCAATTTGAATAGTTTTAAAATAAAAACATCTAACAGCATGTATTATTCATTAAACTATTTGTAGTTTTCGAAAAGTACAAAGTAACTAATTAGAATTGTTAGCAAAGTTATTACAGTACATACATATTTTAACAGCAATGCAATGTTTTTATGAATACATTGCGCCTTACGATTTGATTTTGCTAAGAAATTATTTTCTATTTGTAATGGAATTTTTAATTGAAAACAATACGGGTTGGTTGTTCGTTGAAGAGTAAAAGTAAAAAGTCCATATTTGGCAATTTTAAGAGTTTTATCGTTGGATTTACAGGTTAAGCATGCCATAAGAATTTCACACATAAACTTATCGTTCGTTTATGTAATAATGCAATAACAAGACATAACTTTACTATTTCGAATTAAATTCCTCAATTATCCAACAAATGAACAAATAACAAATTCATTAAATAATACTTGGAAGTATTCAACCCTATCCTATAAATGGGAAACAATCACAAGAATATTGATTTGAACTTGATTTGATATGGAGCACAGGGAACAAGAAAAGTAATCATGATAACTACAGCAAGTTCATTACAATCGCTGGTTAGATTTGTTATTATTTATTACATTCATTCCCATTGCGGTTTCAAATTCAACATTTAAGATTGCGATAATACAAATACAAACGCGCGCCGCGAGCGAAATGTATTCATTTCAGCATTGCTCCGATCTCGAACGCGTAATTCATTTACGAACATTCGAACAAGGACATACACGTATGACTAATCGAAATATCTCTCCGCGAAACGAAACTAACGGAAGCAATTTTTAATCCAACATAACGGAGTATGAAATGATTTTTTAATCAAGAAACCGTGAAATTGCCTATAAGTGGCAAACAAAAAGTATAAATGAAAAACACTTACCTTTGTGTCTTCCGCATAAGTTTGTGTTTCCCCATAGCATCATTGCTGACGCCGATAATGCTTTGAATTTCTCGTCCTCCCGAAGACTCGTCCGAAGTATTGTTGTTATCAGACGCTGAGGAATGCTTGTCATGACTCGTCTTTCTAATGGCACTTGGGATTGGAGACAGCTCCAGTTTTCTTTCGTGGCTGTGACTATTTGACTCTTCATTGTCGCTTTCGGATTCATTGGAAGAGATGCCTTCGTCCAACGTCTCTGTTCTTCTATTCGAAGTTTTCAGAGATGTTGGACTGAGCGGTGGCGATTTGCTGGACCTTCTTCGAGTGACTGGTGAAATTGCCGATACATCTATAAAATTTATTTTTTTGTTATTTTTGTGTTTCGACAATTTAAAAAAAGGTTAAATGTTAGGTGTTAAGAGTTAGATTAAATAAAAAGCGTAAAAGCACACCTAAAGCGGACATACTGTTGTTGAATGAATTGAAAATTGATTGGAAAGCAAAGGATGCCGTTTCTACTTCTTCGGAAGTGATTGGTTGTGTATTGAAACGAATCCTACGTTTTGGCACCATCAAGTGAACCGTTTTTGTAGGTTTCGGTGTGAATGGTGACGCTTTGCGATTGAACAACCTCACACGTTCCGTTAGCGACAAATTAGCCGGATCTATATCGATTTCTACACCAAAGATATTCATGTCATGCAAATTGCAAATTATAAATAACTAAAGAATAGATTGTATGTGCAAGTA
>JARJDT010018662.1:0-17423 GCA_030264655.1 Leptusa sp. GC000079
TAAATAAATATCGGCGGCGGCGATGCATCGACGACGTTCATGCATGATTCGCTTTGTACCGCTCTGGCTTTTGCTTATTTATATTGTACAAACAAAAGTTTCAGAGCCCCAAGCTAAAAACCGTACGGTTTAAATTTCTATAAAACTAGAAATAACCCAATTATCATTTTCAAATAATATACTTTGGCAATATTTGCAGCGTTGCCAAATTTATATTGTTGAAAATAATAGTGGAAAATATCACTTAATTAATAGATGCCAAACTTTAGAAATAGAAAAAATTAAATTAAATTTAATTGAGACATTTCTAGGAATAGCAGGGAGCAATCGTAGGTGTTGAAATATGCAGTTACTGCCGTCATATGTAAGCGTGTATGACTCGAATAACAGGTGCAAATTGATCCTAAAGGAGTTCAAACTGACTGAAATTGTGAAATTTAATTTTCGCTTCCCGCCTCAGATCTCATTACATTTTACAGCACTTTGTAGTAGTTTGAAATTAATTTTTGCCCACTTTTTCATGTGCACTACATAGTGAAGGCGCCGGGCACAAGGCACGGATCTCGAAATAATATTTTTGAAAATTATCCTCATTGCGACTGTTTCGTTCGAATTAGGGAGTTAGCATATTCCTTGCGCGCGCTTTTTATTAAGTTAGATAAATTTGCTTTTGTAGAACTGCTGATATTTTATTATGCTCTATATGCGTCATATATGTGGAGCACTCTTCATCGTTGCGGTTATTAGCAAACAGGGCACATGTTCGTCGAGTCAATTCGCGTAGATAAAATTGTGCGCATGCTTTCTGCAAACTCGATATGCGCTCTGCTTGTGTGTAGTTTCCTGGCAGTTTGCGTGACTATCCTTTCGGCATGATGGGCATGAATGCGGCAGATGCATACCAAAAACTCAACAACGTGCAACATACTCTTCCACTTTTCAGGACACACATTGTTATTGTGCATACACAATTTCCCACCGAGTGCGGCAAGAGTCGAGCAACTTAGACGCAAGTTGCCCTTTAAAAATCTGGAATCGGTTACACTTTGTATAGGGTTGTTTAGTTTATGTGCGTCGCGAGCTTTTTCTACGCGGAATATTTCGCGGATGTATAAATGTAAACAAGCTTTTTGAAAAGCTATCCGGAATATGCGCGCGATCGTTTCCGTTTCATCCGGTTCAACTTCACATCTCCATACAACACGTATCATTGATTGCAACACTCGTATTCGTGTTCAAGTTGTCCGTTTGGAAAAAGTTTGGAAAAATAGATATTTGTTGATCTAGCAAAGAAGCGAGCCTGACCCCTTCTTGAGACCCGGAAACTCACTTTCTTGGCTAGGTGAAGACAATATTTTTTTCCTACACGTGTTGAAATTCGATTTTCTTGAGCTTTGTGACATTTTACTGTATGAGAAGTTAAATGTCAAATTTTATTTTCTTGGCTAGGAAAGGAAAGTAAAGCTTTCAAGTTCGCCGAGAGAGGGAGAAATCAAACTTTGCATGCTTATTGCATGTTAGATGAAAAAATATTAAACATGGATATTAAAAGGATATTGCAAAGATTTGAAGTGAAAGGACTTGAAATGTATGCGCAGATGAATGGATTGTGATGTAGACAGGAATTGGAAAGGATTCGAGGAGGTTAGCGTTGAATATGTGACAGTGATCGGGCAGTAAAAGTGGGACGAAGTGAGCGACGTGACGTGCTAGTAGCGATTCGAGTGGATGGCGGTTACACGAACGTGGTGACGCAAGAATATTCCCGCCTGCGACCGGGTAAATGCTTGTTGTTGTAGATGCGACGAGAGTCGACTTCGTTGGGATGCTTCCTGTTATACTCTCTGGATTCCGGACGTGTGCGATCGCAGCGGACGTGCGACGTTAAAAGTACCACGATGCTCTAGTACTACAACTATACAGTGAGCAGACCACGAGGACTTGATGCTTGACGTCGAAAAAGGACGATGCGTACGTGCAGCCAAGCAGAAGCAAATTGACAGCGCACAGCGACTAAAAATTGTGTGATACATTTCACAATCGCTTGTTTTGTTTCCGGATTTTTTTTTAAGAAAAAAAAGACGAATAAAATCCTTTAAAAGTCGCTTGACCCAATTTGCTCCTCGTGGAGAGTTCTTCGTCTCTACCTGCATCGATGGAAGCACTTTGAAAACATAGGAGGCATTTTATCGTAAGCCTACTCAAATTCGCGGCCTAGTGAGGAAAAAGACAACACCTTTATTTGACGCCCCATGAGAGTGCGCGAAAGTATCAAGAGTCACCCTCTCGAGCTCGAGCCGGGTGTCGAGTATCCTTGTGTAACCTTTTTGATAGGTCTTTGCGTATCATACATCTTGGGTGATAAAAAATGTTATCTTTGCACAAATAGAATTCCGGCGAAGGAAGAGTACTTGGCGTGGTAACACTAGCCCAAGCATAGTCCTTGATAAATAAATCCTTGTTTTCAATAGATTTCAGCATTTTTATTGATAGACATTTTCCTATGGAATATTAAACAGGCGGGGATCAAATAATCAATGTATCTCACGTAACGTATTCCTTAACTTGGAGAAAACTCGTTGCTGCAGGCAAAACTTGCGCAACATGTCCAAAAGCTAAACTAAAACTTTCTCTTGCTGCTTCTAAAGGGGCAATGACTACCATTTCGATGGTTAGACGCGCCACTATTATCCTTATTGCTATTACCATACTTCATTTTCATATAGGCAACATACACAGAATATTGAATAGTGCACTACTTGAGGCTTGTTTCTTCGTGGTTGGTCATGTACAAGACCGAGAACTAAGGAGGTGAAATGGCAAATTGCTAGGACTTTAATGTAGTCAAAGTGCAGGAAACCGCTAGTCAGTCCTGGAGCATTTCCACTTCGAAATGCGACAGGACCTTGTTGACTGTATGCACATATTATAAGTTATTAACATGCTAAACGACACGTGAACATAATGTTTTATTGACAGATAGCATTGGATCATTGGACATCAGCCACGGACAGCGACAAGAAAACTTTGGCAGTTGCAATGTTTCCATCCATCAACCATCAGCAATTCAAGCTTTGATTTGGTTAAACGTCAAAAAACTTTTTTCGAAATTCGTCAAAATAAATTGTCGGCTGCACCCAATACAATAGTTAGTTTGTACAATAGTCTCGAATTTCATCACCTCGCGGCTGCCTACTGCGCGGTGTTCATTATCTATTAAAATAGATTTAAAGTTGATACGGCTTTTAGTTAAAAGACACCAATGGCTACTATAAAGTGTCGGTTTCTTGCTAAATGATAACTTGGCATCGAAACTCACCCGAAACGCACTAAATTTCAATTTTAACTATACTCGTAAAGAAGGAGGTTAATTAAAACAATGTTAAACCTATTTTATACATGGTGGATAATAACCAGGTTTATATTATGTTTGTAGTTAAAATGACATAATCGTGAATAAAATATCTATGGAGATAAATTTGTAAAAATATCAAATTACTTCGACTTTAACTTGTATACAGTGTGTTCAAATCTTGTTTAAGTAAATATAATTTGCGACTAATCACAGTGAAGAAATATTGTGCAAATAATAAATATACATAGTATTCAGTGTACATTAAATTATAAATGAGATAATTTCCGGGAAGTCGCTCTTCAACTAATCGAACTAGTCGAATAGAAATTGGATATAAATTAATCATCCAGCGTATAAATACATATTTAACTTACGCATTAGTCTTTTTAAAAGATTAATTCCTAGTTTAATTGTCAATACATTTGAAACAAATCGCAATATATCAAATTTTAATTTATTGCAGTAGTTACACCGAAGTGAATTAAATATTCCTGTCATATTCATATTTCTTCACTACTAAAATGCACTCGTTCACTATTTCATTCTTGCACCAATATTCAGCTATTAGTTATACGAAGACATGGGATGAATTCACGGTTAATTTATTACATTATGCACCCAACGACGACTATACGAATAGGAATACGTCCAACATAATTCTTAACTTTCATTTATTTTTTTCATCTTTAGAATCTTCTTGAAGCTACTGCAAGTGTTGCAGCTACTTCTACATTTTTAGCCATTAATAATCCTGTTGAAAAAATGCAATTAAGAAAACCACGCCGCGTTTATTATTTATTATTAGTTAAACTAATAACTAATTTCTTATACCAAAACACCAGACGCGAGCTTACCAACAAATTAGTTAAAACTATAACTAATGTAGAATGGTAAACACACGCCATAACTGTGAACAGAAGATAATAACACATTGATAATTTATTTTTATATTTGTAGTCGAGGCTAGTTTCAGGTTTAATGAAGCAATGCATCTACATTTCCACCTGATGTGTTGAAAGTTCCACTGTTTGACTCAACGGATAAATTTCTCTACACGAAAATATAAGTTTAACTTAACAGCGATGAAGTTACCAGATAGGAGAAATGTAAAGATGTTGACTTATTGTAATAGAATCCTTGAAGCTTCCACAACGGCTTTTAATTACAAAACCATCGCCCAAGAATAAATAACATTTACGCAGCCATTAGAAAGATCATAATTTGTAGGTAGCGCTGCTATTGGGACGACAAGTTAAACAAAAGGACGAAACAGTGAAACAGGCGGAGAACAAGCGAAATGTCTGACAATCGCATGTGATATTATTGTGAAAGGAAAGGCGGGAAGGAAATCTTAAAACCTACTCTTAACTACCAACGTGTATAATGTAGGTAGATAGGTAACCGAAAGATAAAAGATGTTTGGTAAAATATTAGAAGCGTGAAGAGTGAACAAGTAATGAGAGACAACGCACAAAGAAGCCAACGAATGAAATGTAAAATATGAAATCTCGAATCTCAAATGTGAAATGTGAAATGAAGCCGCGAAGCGCTGGAAGATGAGAAGATGGGAAGGAGCGAGCGCAAAGGACGAGGCGGAAAGTTATTTAAATACCTAATATAACGATTTGGCATTAAATCATTGCTTCGATACGATCTATATGTTTATGTGTCGCTTGCGCTTCCAGACTTTCTCTGCGTCCCAATTTTAAACTTTTTATACACCAAGCGTTCAAAACTATACTCTTCAATAGGCAGTTTTAGGGATTTAAAATACAGTTACAATAATAATACCAAATTCAATTAAATAATAGTTATTTAAGCAATTAGTGTTTAAAGTGGTCTCGATATTAATATTTAGTAACAGGTTAACTTTAATAAAATTAAATATTTATCATAAATATATTTTTTCAATTTTTAATTGAATATAATTGTAACATATTTGTTTGATGCTTTAAAAAATATTTATAAAAGTTAATTTAACAATACTTTTTAAAATTGCAAAGTTGAAGCTTAAATGTAACGTTTGCGTATGTAAAGTGTTCGAAACGAACAACGAAAGGGTTTAGGTAGTTTACTGTACTATCTATTGATAGTAGCATCGAGATAAGGAAAGGTCCATGCTTCGGATGGACGATTCAGTTACCCTAACCGTCTGGCCATCGACGAAGCCAATGCTTTGGCTATTTAATGTGAATTTGTTTCAATACAGGGTGATACAGACATGCAATAATTTTTCCTAATCTTAGAATTTACATTTTGTTCAAAAATGAGAGATTGGTAACAACCTGTAGATACAAAATACAACAGTAACAGTAAACGGCTACTATTAAAGTCCAGACCAGAGGGTCCAGCAGAGAGTAAGGGTCGCAGCAAAGATATTAAAGTTTTGATTATACATTTAATATACATAAATGTATCGTAATTTAGCAAAGTTGCCTAAATACGGCCAGAAAACAGGAAATGACGCAAATCGACGAAATCTCAAGAAATCAATTAATATCTTTTATTCGGCATTTTATTGCAATGAGTAAAGACTAAAGGGTTTAGTCGCATTTCTTGTATCTTGAAGAATGTCGCTGACATTTATAATTGCAATGAGTTAAATGAATGTGACAGACGAAAAGAGAACTTTCCAATTTTGCTCAAGTAAAATCGAGTAACTTTCGCAGCATCAGGAAACAACACACAAAACACGAAGAATGAATAAGCGAAGGTGAAAGGCATATTGTATATAGTCAACTGAAGGGTAAATGAAGAAGTAAACCAAAGAAGAAATACGCAAAACAACGCCAACAACAAGGCGGTGGCATAGTTAATTAAAGTCGGTGATTAAAATATAGAAGGCGAGATGGATGTGTTTGCGTGTTTTATACCTAATGTAGAGAGCTATTCGTTATTTTTGCTCAACATAAGGGAAGAAACTGTGTGGATTTATACAAAGTGTTCGAAATGCAATTAACCAACTTTTAAAAATATTCAAAAGTAACAGAAAATTGTGCGTAATTTAACGAAATTGATAAAGATCTCTTTGATAGTAACAGGTAACAACAATGTTTAATGACTTCTTCTACTTGAAAAGATATACACGCACGGCACAAGAGAGTCAACAATGTGGTGTATTGTCAGCGTCATCATTACGTATTGTTGCTGGTGAATAAAAGAGGTGAAATTCTATTAATTAAGCGTTCGTTTCCGCTTAACAGTTCATTATCGCGCGTTGACGAGGCACCCTACCGAAATAATTATCTGTGTGCCACAGTGACAGCACAATACTCACTAATAAAACTCACACATAAATAATTATTTACATACGTAATTCATTTTAGTTTAAAAATAAATACATTTCTATAAACACAAAGAAGTATAAAGAATGAAAAATGGCTTTCATTTATTTTTTATCAGTAAAAGTAGAATATTACGTAACATGTGTGGTAAATGGCATATTACTCACGAAGCTAGTGTGTAATGCTTTTACAACACGCGTTACTTTCTATACTTTTTCTATGACCCATTTTGCATGTTTTTAGGATTTTAGGGCAAACTGAGTGCGCACTCCACTGACAAATGCTGAAAATGTTTTTCTGGTGACGTCGATCATGACGTAAAGTGAGCGAAGCCTGTCATTTCTTTACGTAACATGTTTGTAATGAGCCGTTTTCACAAGTAGTAAATTTGTCGCTTAACAATTAGTAGAACAGTGGAAAAGTTCAACTAAACAAAATAGTTAGGCACTGAATACTATTAAAATATTATTCAATACTAAAATAGCAATGTTTTAGAAAAATGTTAAACTAAAAACAAACTTAAATAAGCAACGCATCAATAACTTTGGCATTTTCTCTGATGTTCGACGTTTTCAAAGTGTATTTTCAGACTGTACCTACTTTCCACCTATTTACGATATATTTTGTGATATGATATGTATAGATAGATTATCTATAAAAGTTTGAAGCCAGAGTGGCGGAAATGTAGAATGAATATCGTATGCATCAATCTACATCTCGCACATAGCGGCGATATTCAATATTAAACATAAAATATTTCACGTGTTCGATATTTCTTTATCGGCGGCATCATCTGTAGCTGTCTGTAAGTACACTCGCATAGTCACATCGGGAGCAAGTGCTGATGCTTAAAAGAATAATTTATTCACAACGCGCCACTTTTCTTTGATTATTTGAGTTTCGTGTTTGCATTAACAATTTGTGTTTGCGAGTGAAATTACGTAAATTTACAAAAGCAGCCAAAGATTGAATGGTCAGCTAAAAGTACAATAAATATGCGCACGCATTAGTCGCATAGCATAGCGGGAAAGATCATCGAATGATTTATTATGCTGATGGTAAAAGAGTGCGACCGATGGTAATTAATCATCCGAAAATGTAATCGTACAAGGACTATAGCAACTAGGACGTTGTGTATTCACGTATTTTATTTAACAATGCGCGCATATGAACGCGTAGATAATGCATTGTATAGGTTTGTGGTACCTGACGTGATGTTAACGTGACAAGCAACCCACAAATTGCTCGCTTTTACCCCAAACAATTTTACTATTAGTTCCAAAAACTAAGTGCAGATAAATTCCTTATTGATTTTGCCCTTTTATAAATCGCATTATGATTAATTGTATTCTTATACTAAGTTCGCTTGCCTTAATCTTTTCAAAGATTTAAGAATTTGAAATCTGAGATTCTATAGAAAACAATTTTCTCACAAGCGCTCTTTGTTATTGCTTGACTCAGGCAGGACAAAACTGCACAAGTCTGCTAGTGCAAGCGACGTGCATTGCACATTTTTTTCGAAATCTCGAATACAATGCCGTTTTCCTCTAACCTACGAGTACAATCACTGGACGTTTCCGGTCCGATTGCCTTAAGGCTATCACATCACAAGAAAACAAGAATATGCACTACAATAGTGCACTTGAACATTTTATTTTTAACTAATTACAAATTAATCCCTTTTTGTAAAATTTGAAATTTTCCGTTTGTTGCGCAGAAAACTTTTTGTGCAAAGTTAGTAATTAATTTAATTTAATTCGAGTTTTAAGCAAGACGGTAGGCAGCAAGTAAGCGCCTGTCAACTGAAAAACAACATTAGTTATAATACAAGCGTGGATAACGAATAAATAATAAGAATAAGTATGGAAAGATGGGATTGTTGCAGAGCAAAAGTATGCGAACATGGATGATGCGATGCGAAGAAACCACGTGCGCGTAACAAGAAGTGAAGAAGGAAATTGCTCTTGTCAAAAAGTTTAATTGAATACACAAATTGTTTCTTCCACTTCGGATAAGTTCCATTATGGAAATTAATATAAAATGTTGCTCATTACACGAGTGTAGGTGTGCGCACTGACGCAACAAATATCCAAACTCATTCAAGACAATGCAAACTCTTGTTACAAATCGCTAGCAATCTTAAAACACGCTATTTTTCTTGTTTCTAACTTTTATATTATACATATTCAGTCAGATTTTACGTGGAATTTCATTATTTTAAAACAGTTTTTTTATTGAATAAAATATTGTGAAAGTTATTAGTTTGCCGTGCGCATTCTTGCATTCTTCCCAGGTCGATTACGTTACACAATCTGCACACAATACAATAGGTTTAGGTGGAGAAAATATTGTGCATTCAATAGGGAAAATAGTTAGTTATGCATGAGTGGGGATATTTTTCTTGACCCCGAAGTCAAAATCCAATTTTCTTGCGCTCTTCTCATAGCTATTCTCGACTTAAATAAAGTAACAAAATACAGCATTTTAAATCGTGATTTTAATATTGCTGAAAGAATCAACATTTGTTGGCAAACTTTTTATTGCATTTGTTTCAAACACGCTGTAAATTGTATATTAAAATATCATAGATGCATGCGCTAATAAAAGCAACGCTGGATACTTGCAATGTCAAGCGAACGCCGGAGTTGGCAGGAGTGCAGGCGCCGGGCAACCATGCAGCTCTTTATTAAACAAACACCACGCATTGTTTAATAATATTTACACGAATTTGTTCGAACACATGCACTGCTTGCATTGTGAAAATGGGAAAATCTCCGACGTCGACGTTTTATTTAATGAAAACTTGTTACGTCTACATTTGTATACACATGCGGTTACCATACGATATGTTTGTCTACATTATAGTGAAATATTATTATTGTTATTAAATTGTAAATACATAATTGTTTATTTTGTTCATCAAAAAACTTCAATTTTAAAAATCAACGAGTTATGGTTAAGTGTAGGGTATTGGATTTTGTATGATTTTTAACATTTTAACAAATTAATTTAAATAAGTTTTACATAAACAAGTTACCAAATTAGAAAATTAACAACTAACTTAAATTTGAGTAAATTTCAAAAATATTAAAGTGTTCTTTGTTTACATAGAAAAGAATGTTAAATATGCGCTGGGAGTATGCAAAAGTAGACGACGGCGTTCGTGATTTATTGGCTAAGAACATAATTTCATATTTGGTTGACACATTGCATGTTCACCGCTATTTATGATTTGTTATGCGAACGCGCGATGTCGGCCGACATTTTTCCTTCCCTGCAACGCTTTCGCGACTTTTCCATGTTCCACAATTTACACCTAACCAACACAAGCAGAGACAACTTGTACTTGCTTGTATCCTTTAGTCACTTCCACTTTTAACTTCACCGCAATGTTAAAGCGGCAAAAGAATTTTTTTTTCGCTCAAAGAACAGAACAAAAGCTATTGTTGACAGGAATGACACACTTTAACAATTTTTAGCAATTTATGGCCCGCAAATTATTTATTTGATTAGGCATTTGTTTGCAGCTCCAGTAGCAAGATTGGTAGGACGATAATTAGGGCAAGCCATAGTTAATACGAGTTGTAATAGTTCGCGGTTAGGGTCCTTCCTCTTTTCAATGGTCCTCATTCCAATCCAGCATCGTTCGACGACGTTTGATAGCTTTCGACGGCGGCGGCAACGTCGTTAAGATGGAAAAGCCTATATTGTGCTCGAGGCCTCCTTCAACAACAGCGGTTGCGATATAAATTGGCTCAAATTTATCTAATACCTTTCTACCAAGGGTTCAACTACTGAGTCCTTCAAAAATTAATTGAATAATTTTTTCATCATTTTTTGAACACCCAGTGAAAAACGAAAAAGCGCGTTATATACGATTAAGATCAATAACATCTTATTACGAGGTCGCTTTATGGACAAACTTATGACCCACATTTATTATACCAATACGAGCAGTGCAGTTTTAAGTGCGAACACTCAATTTGTGGCATGAAACATTTAAGACCAAGTGGGTCCTGCGAAAGTATCGCCACACTGTTTCAATCCTTAAAGAACTTTTACATCTTTATATTGGCAGCTAATACTAACACTAACATAAAAGTAATAATAACTGAATGGTCTGAGCAAAAACTTGAAAAAGGACGAAAAATGTGGGTAGTACATGGCTGCAGCTGTTTTTCGACAACTTTCGCTATGGGACAGGATTGGTTTGTTACCTTGTTTGAAATTTCATTGCAATTACTGAAAAAAGTGTTATTTTTCTCAAGTACAACTCTGATATTTTTCCTCTTTATAGCTAAGTTTCGAGTGTCAAGGTGGAAATATACGTACAACACAGATGGGTTAAAAGTTAAGTGCATTCTTCAGAAATATTGCACAAATGAATGTAACTACTGTTCTCGACTAGACGTTACGACTTCCACTTTGATATGTGAAAACGTGAAGTCAAAATGCTTTTAACTTGTAGCAATTACATTTTTCTAGTAGTCTTTTAGATTGCAAATGTTTCACATTGGTCGAACTTATTCATTGTTAGTAATGAATGTTTTTTACAGAAATGTCTAGGAAAAAATAGATTTTCGTTTTTGAATTTTTCGTTTACAATAAAGAATTTTCGTACGTAGATAGGTAGGGTACGTTCAATTTAATGATTTTCATAATCCCAATCGGACCATATGTGGCGAGTAATTAATGATTGGTGTGGACAGTGAATGGTAACCGAGAGGCAGCTTGGTTCAAACCCGTTTCGTATTAGCTGGCAAAAAATTGTCGGCCGACAAAATGGAAAAACAAAATCCAACTAATTATAATCGACTTTGGCCGAGCAGCGCTTTTCAATGTGCAATAGATTGCCGGCCAAAAGGGGGACACACCGGATGGGGAAAAAGCATCATGGCGCATTTTTAATAGGTCGACAATTAAACGCAAAACGATTAATTTTCATTTAGCCCCCATTCAACGTGAGCCAAAGCCTCGATGCTTCCCAAGCTGGATCAGAAATAGATTTTTCAGGTTTCAGGTTTGAATGCTGCAATTAATGCTGAAAAATACAAAAATCCTTTTTGCAGAAATAAACAATTTTAGTTATTTTCCA
The DNA here is from genome assembly GCA_030264655.1 of Leptusa sp. GC000079. Classification (NCBI taxonomy): domain Eukaryota; kingdom Metazoa; phylum Arthropoda; class Insecta; order Coleoptera; family Staphylinidae; genus Leptusa; species Leptusa sp. GC000079. The sequence continues at coordinate 11,735 of JARJDT010018662.1, forward strand.
TTCATTCGGATAAAATACCGAGTACAGATACAGGTGAAGAGATAATAATAATAATAATGAGGATGGCGAGTCGGAAGAGTAAACTGAAGCAAATCCGGATTGTGTTTTTTGATTAATGATCGCCAACCCTGCTGGCTTCATCATTCGTCAACTCGCATCCGATGGATGGTGGATTAGAGGAAGTGCTGCCACACCACCTACCTAAAGCTTACTTTTAACGTGCCATTATTGTGTCTTCATTTCGCTAATAGAAAAGCAAACAAGCCGGCAAGGACGAAGGACTAAACAGGACCAAGTATACATATCTTCCTAACCACATAAAGTTAACTAGGTCAAATTTAGAACTAAGTCAACAAATTAATTACCAAATCGATTTTTTTTAATAAATAATTTTTGCGAATGTTTGATATTTGCTGTGCTGAAATGAATAATAAAGGTTCGCAATGCATAAAGCGAATGAGGCAATCCACCGTCCCCTTTTTACCCTAATTACGGTCATTAACCGTTATGCATTTTGTTGTTACCAACACATCCTTTCATTTAGAAACGAAAGGTGTTCTCACACATTTGAGTTTCTTGTTTCGATATGTATTCCGACCTTTGACTATTTATATTAAAATGGACTGACAATAGTTTAAAGGCGACAGCGACATCTGTGAATAACAACCATCTAGGCAATGAAACAATCAATTTCCAAACTTTTAATTTTTTTAAATTATAATTTAAATGGAACCTTTTTGATTTGTGGTTAGCGCTTGCGCAGTTTATAAAATAATATTCCAAAAACTAGAACATGTTGTGCTTCCATGTTAATATAGTATCTCAAAGATCCAAGCCTAAAGTCCAACGTACGTTTCATTTCTGACTTTCGGTTGGTTCGTATGCTGTTAAAGTGGTAAAGTTCGGACATACCAACAGGATACAAATACATATCGGTGTGTAGTGTGCGCTAAAGTTGCTTTTCTAAGTTGTTAAAATGCAAATATTGGCGTAAAATTACGAGGCGCGCACATGAGGGCAATTAGCATGTCATCAAAAGCATCTAACTGCTTTCCAGCTGGACGAACGAACCCGACAAATAAGCGTATAACCATAGAATACTGAGTGTTTCCATCCTGCTGAAACACGTTTCGCGTTGGATTTCATTTGGATTTGCAGAAAAGTTCACTTCGGGTTTTATAACCACCTAGATTATGTTCACTATACGCGTGATGATAAATCTCGTAATTAATACTTTTGGTAGAAAGGTGAACTTTTTACGACAAACCCGTAATAATTACCAGCACGCGCATAATTAATATTCAAAGAGAAAATGATGGGCTTTTTATGTGTGATGTACATGTCTGCAACACAAGTTTTCCATTTTGTTCCAAAAAACATTTTCCATAAAAAATCTCGTAATAAAATCACATATAGGTATTAAATATAATTGAAAACATCAACGGCAGAAAGGGAATCACAAAAACAAAAGCTTTGAAATAAGAGAGATTAGATAAACTTCATTAAATTTTTTCTCTTTGTAATTGCATTTCATATGTGATAAAATAGAAGTCAAATTGCGTTGTAGGCATTGCTTGACCTTACTTGTTTTGTACCATTGTCGATTTCTTCTGTAATTTCCTGTTCTGTGTTCTCCATACCTGTTTATAGCTGGCAAACAACACATGCAACAATTCATGATGTCATTCATTTATTCATTTGCTGCTACAATTTCTTTGTGCGTTCATTTCGTCCATTGAAGTTAATTTCAATCTACTAATGCAAGTACCGTTTTCTTTCTTTTTATTAGTTATCTCATTTGTTTGCAGGCTTATTTATAAACCTTTGATTATGCCTAATAAGTAATAAGTTCTCATTCTAGATGGACTTTTTTTACTCCATATTTCAATAGCAGGTCATTTACAAAATGATAATTGTTAATAATTCAGCCTAAAGCGACGAACATACACGAAACTAACTAATATAGCACAGTATTAGACCGAGCTGAAAATAAGTGCATAGAAAAACAAAAAAAAGTGCATTTTATGTTCATATTTAAGTATGTGACATTTTAAATTTCCACTTCAATGGGAGTCTAAGAATGACATTTTGCGCACATTGTTTCCTGTCTTTTGCTGCATTGAAAGTCACAATCATAAAATATTGATTTATTTAATGCGATATCAACGTCGACTGTCGATAATATAATTTGTGCCATTTTAGAAGCGCACATAATTATTTCATTATTGAAATGATCTGAGCAAGTCTTATGAGTGTACAGTTTAATGTGCAAGCACATTGCGCACAAATAAAAGAGGCGCATTATCCGGAATACATCGCGTTTCAGCATCAGCATCCAGTATAATATTATTAATTGCATTTTAATCCCCTCGGTATTAATTTGCATTAAGCTTAAGCGGCTGTTACATGCTTACGCTCAAGTTTACTACTCGTCTATTCTATATCTACGTTTAATAACTAATTCAGTGGCTCTCAAACGTAACACCATAAAGCTCAAAACCAAATTTAAATATTTAATATACATGAACAAATCGCCAAAAAAACATGTTTAAAGCATTTCAATGAGTTTAATTGAAAAAAAAGGTTTTTTGAAATGTTGGGAACTTCTGGTTTGTACTTAGTATCGTTGGATCTTCAGAACTTTAGATCAACAACACATCCTGCACTTTGCATCCGCATTCAAGCAATAAATTAATCAAACTAAATCAGATAGAGTGAATAACAAGATCCTTTTGCGCAAGGATAATGCTTTAAATTTATTGTTTTCATAAAGGAAGCAATTTTTTCCTATCAAACAAATTAATGTTTATGCAACTATTTACTAGATGGGCAATTTACTAAAGATTTCGATTTAATTTGAGCATCTTCACAGTAGACTATAAACATAAAAGCTAAGGCACACGGGAAGCGAGCATATTGCGCGAGTAGTTTTGTATTAGGACGAGGATAAGGACTAGAATAAGGATAATGGTGTGATGGTCATAGCTGACTAGCGCAATAGCAAATGATAACAGCTAACTACGTTTAGAAAATACTATTATAACACTAACACTAATAGTTCTGAGGCTTGAGACTAGAATTTTGTTTTCGTCCTTAAATTTAAGGACACTTCAACTACATTTTCTTTAAATTTTTTTTCTTTTTTTGTTCATTACCACTTTTGATAGTTTTGCAAGTAAAGAAAAGAAGTGGACCTTGTGTTAGTGTAGATGAATGTTATAAATAAGCATGCGGAGAGTGTGCATTGTTCTCATTTAGTTTCCACAACACAACGAGTTGTAAACAAACGAATAAAGTTCGGGGTGATTCAGTGGCTAGACAAAACTATATGGGTATAGATAGAATAAAGTTGCAAAGTTAACAAAACTTATTTAACTTTTAATTACGACTTAATATGTATTGCTTGTTGTTTGCATCCGCATCCAAGCAACAAGATAATGAGCACAAAAGAAAATTTCGTAGAAAAATCCCCCTAGAATATCGCACAATCAACAGCACATTGGTTTATTAATTTTACTCTTTGAATGCAGTTACTAATGAAGAATGGTATATTCTGTACCATTGGTAAATAATAAGTGTACATTCATTAAAGCAAGCGCTACAATAATTTTCTCCTCTTCTTTGCACTCTTTTTCCATTGAGCATTCACTGCAAACCGCATGAACTTTCCTTCCATTCCATTCATTTCCATTCGTGATTTCTTTTGATTGCATGTTTCTTTTATTTCATTTCTATTGCTCTTTGATTCTTTAGGAAATCTGGAAATCGAATGACCGACCGAGTTTCTTTTCTTTTAAAAATCTTCTACTTGTACTGCTCGTTCTGGATATTCTTAGTGGAGTTCGAAAGCAAAATCCCAAACTCATCAAGAACCTATTCATATTTTTTCCATACTTTTCTTCTACACTGTCTAACTTATATGCTTTATGCTTGGAAAAACTGCAGAGTTGCTTCGGTCTCGAATTTTCTGCGATATTTATTCCCATCTTGGGACACTTATTTCACTACTTGTACAAAAGTTTACGCACATCGAAAAAAAAACCTAATCTAATTGAAAATACATTAGAAAATAAAATAATTCAATTTCTATGCATTTATTAAAGTTTCAGAAAGTTCAATAATGGTGGATATAGTAATCGATAGTAATTTATTTTCAGGAAAAATAATGATCGATAGTCGATACTCATGTGCAAAGTATTATTTATAGAAAAAGTTCCGATGCGAAAACAGCATGTAGACGATAAACAGATAAACTATTATGGTAAAAGTCTCGTACGAAAAGATTTGTTCCATCTTCAGCAGGACCACATAGAGTTGTACCCAGCATGTAACAATCAGCAAGAAAATACTTGCAAAGGCAGGACACAAATTGCTGACATAAATGAGATAGAATTGCAATAATTTACTTTACATTTTGTCATCAAGAGCAAATTGTGTTTTCATCCAGGTTCTTCCTTTCATTCTTTGCTTCTTTCATACAACGTTAAGACGTATGCTCGCATTGTAGACATGTAACCAAAGAAAACAACAGAAGTGAGCAAATTACTTCCACACAAATTCCACAACAAAGTAAGCAAAATATGCATAAAGTGAATTTGAAATGTTGAATAAATAGAATTTTCATTTTATTCCCGGAAAAAAATAATAACGAGTACGAAACTAGATTTCCGGTTATTGATCGAACCCGATCGGAACTCGATCGTTTTTATCCTTTCATATCCGGTTGTCTGTATTCTATCCAGTAATCAACAAATTGCGTTTTGAGCTGATATAAAACTACAGTATCGTCGCCAAAGCGCCGTTTGAAGTGAATCTCGCGCAAATATTAATAAAAATTCCGCTGTTTAAAGGATTCTCACGTGAAATTCATTTCGCAGAATTTAGTTGATTGTTGCAAGTTGAGAACAAAGCGAAAAAACAGCACAGACAATACGGAAAACGAAAACGTATAAAAAAGAGGAAAAACATCGGGCATTGATGGTTGGGAATATTAAACGCCCGGTTCGTGTATTTAATTAGATGAAATTGATTGAATTCGAGCGAAATTGAATTGCGCACGTTGTGAATTGAATTCGTTACGGGGTTACACTATCACATCAACCCAGCTGAAGCTGTCCAAGTGCGAAAGAAGTGAAGAAACAGCAAAACGCGCAAGTCCCAATGTGCAAATTTAATATTTATTGATTAATTACAATTATTTAAATTAAACGCTCGCATTCTTACGTTTTCATTTTGGCTCTAATGTAAATGTTGATTCTTACTTTGCAATTGGCACAAGTGTCATTTTTTAATTAAAAATTAATTTCTGCTTCGCTACTGATGTAAATTATACTAACAAATAAGGAGGTGCCACTTGCAAAGTAAAAAAAAAGAATAAACTGAACAGGAAGAAAATCAATGAGCGAACTTTATTGAAAATTTAGCTAACTAAAGAACAAGCGAGAGCTTATTAAGAATCTGTTTACTCAGATTACAACAACATTCAACGACGCACTTTCAGATCATTATCAGTTGTATAAGATATGCTGATACGTAAACGTGATAAAATTTACAACGAAGAAAAATTGAATATTTCAAAGAAATAAATTTTATTCATATGTTTTCAAGGTGTACATGAATGTTATCTCAACAGCAGGTAAGTTGAGCATCAACTTTGATGGCAACTTTAAACTTAAACAAAACTGCTTGA
>JARJDT010018696.1:0-23327 GCA_030264655.1 Leptusa sp. GC000079
GGCTTTCTGCTTTTATTTGATTTCGGTATTTATTTATTGCTTCTCAACGAAAATACATACATTCGCTATTTTTCTACCTAATACAACAATAAACCATCTGAAACGAACACATTTCTACCAGTTTTCCACTTTACATCTATTTTCCATCGACAACGAACAACGAGAACAAGTCACAATACAAAATGTTTCCAAAACATTAAAAGTCAAAAAAATACCTAGATATTTAGCTTCAAAATTTTAAAGTGTTTAATAAATTTAATATTTATATGTTTGTTACATTTTTAGTTAGTTTTAGGTTTTAGTTAGTTTAGTTTAGTTAGCCAGTATATCAAGGATGAAAGTGTAGGTACTTGAATTGAAACAACAAACACGGCAAACATTGCAATTGTAACGCGATATATTTTTTGTAATATACGCCGTTTTGCAAGTTTCATATTTCCATTGCATTGCATGCGAATAAAACTTTTACCATAAAATGCAATCAAGAACCGGCAAAACAGACGCATCGCATATCTAGTTATAAAACGAAAAAATAAATAAAAACAAATAACATGTTCAATATTCAAATACATGAAATTGAATAAACTGACAAAAAGTTGAAAAGCAATAAAATTTCTATTATTTGATTTTATTTTAAAATTAATATAAAACAAATAAATTGTCGAGTTTATGCAGATACGTTAACAAAGCGATTATGTTATGAGTTTATAATGAAAAAGTCACGTGCATAGAAAGTCGATTAAATCTTGGCTCGTTTAATAATGCAGTGAAATTAAAATTATCCATCTAATTTACTAGCCATAGCCTAATTCGCAACGTATAAAATGCAATGTTCAGCGTTCTCGGCTCTAACACTAGACATCAATTGCTTTTTCCGTCTAAAACACTAGGGGATCCTTTAGACTCAAGTGTCGACGATTGCGCTGAACAGCGTCCTGTCGCGTGCGCCCGTTTTCGATAAAGCAAGTGACCCTTTCGCATTTAGAAACTTCTGTCGCCGGCGCAAGTACTAATAGATAAGTATGTAAGTACAATGCACGAACTAAAAGACCAAAAAGCGACAATATGTCAACGGCAATGCGATTAATGCAAGTTATGCTTCTTTTCGCTGCGAACAACAAAGCGCACCGAGAAACGGAAGCGGGGGTGCTACTTGTTATCGTAAAAGATTATTGCCGCGTTACACGTATTAGATCAACAAGAGACAATAAAAACGACAGAGGGGTTGACAAATAAAATACTCATTCGCTTCGCTTCTTCGTCCTGGCCTGGGGCTTTTTGCTTTTTATTAAAAGTCAAGCGTGCGCATATTCCAAGCCCCGCTCTCCAGCGTGCCATCGTCGCAAATTCCAGAGAGCTGACTCGCAACAAACGTCGCAGGCACAATGGACAGCATCAGCCCATCTACTCTATAGTAGTCACCCTATATGATCCCCTTAATATCCTGATAACAGCGTCTCTTTATCCACTCTTCTTATTTAAAGCAATTTATGTCTTTCTATACATGTTACGATTTATTGTTATTATGATATTAATATTAACATCGCACATGAATAATTACTCTTCACATAAAAAAAGACGTATTTACTTTATATTGAAAATCTAACATTTAAATAATGAATAATTAAAGTATCAAAATGTTGAAAGAACCGACGATTAATTATGAAAATTTAATTAAGATTTTAGTGTACTACAAAAAGGCCGCCTCTTGTTTTCAAGATGATGATGTTATTATAACCATCTCATCTTCGCTCTTAACTTGGAGCATCAGCTAATTTCGCCTTGATGTTTTCATTGTTTAAAAAGTCAACTCTTCTTTTCCTGCAGCGCGAACGAAGAGCAGCCAGGAAGATTTAGATCAAGAGTAATTAATTTCTGGCGAGATGCGCTCGCCTTTTTGCTGCCTCTTTGCATCGCTGAAAACTGTGCGCAGATTCAGTTTAAGATATTACGAGTAAATTACCAATAAACTTGTCTTATGCCAGGCTAAATTAGCACTCGAGGTTGGATCAATATCTCGGCAGCAAAGCAAGCAAAGCAGACGAGTCTCGAGTCATTGTTAGTTTGCTAAATATGATTATGTTCAATGTTCGACAAACTAAACTTGAAAGTTTGTCTATTGAAGACAAAGTTCTCAGCAGCATGCAACATGAGATTAGAAACAATGTGCGAGACCTCGAGGTGAAACAGTCAAACTTGCTTGCGAAGCGCGCGTGCCTTTTGGCGAGAATTTCAATTGCGTGCTTGAAATTTCTTCAATAATAACAAATGACAAAGGTACCAATATGAGAATGTTATTAGATTAACATATCAATTAATTGATTTTCCTCGACTAGGAAAATAGGAAAATGACGAAGCTGTGAAGATAGTCGTTGCTGGTTGCGCCCATCTTGGTTCGTGCGCGCAATTTTCTGCAATGCTTTTCGTATAAAGAGCGCCAGCTCGGCAGCCCCGATGGAATGCGAGGTATTTCAATTAATCCGCGAATCAAAAGAGAGGAGCGTCGCTTTATGCCGCCGCCGTTTGCCGCCGTCGCCGCCGACCCGTGAGCGCATCATGAATCCTGAATCCATGCAGTCAGCACCCCGCGCTGCTATTAAACGAGGAGCGCACCCTCGATCGCTTCCTTCATTCGCGACCTGCTCCTGAGCTAATATCGCATACAACACACACACACACACACACGCACAGATAGCAAGCGATTATCCACGGCTTTCTGCTTTTCGGGACGCTAATTTGCGTGCTTATTAGCCTTTGCATTGCGCGTTCGTTGCTTCGATGTGTGCACGCACGCTTTTGATTTTATCTGCACGGCTCGCTGAAGAACTTACGATGCTGTATTTTGCTTAATACTGATGCGTACGTTTACCTCAAACCGTAAACCAAACCAAACAGAATTCAATGCTGGAGTTTTAGTTTGCAAACTTTTCTGCTCGGAACTTTTCGCATGATTTTTTACATTTTACAAGCAATTTTACGAACAGTCAACGAACAAATTTAAAACATTATGAAATGAAAATGAAATGAAGAAAAGAACAACGCGTGGTGTACATTATTCAAACAGTCAAAAGAGGTGGTCATGCGTGAAATGAGCGACCACAAGCATATTTTAATACATTCATAACTCTTTTATGCTTGTCTGACAGGGTAGAGAAAGCAATATAATCCCCCATTGCCTATTGAATTTACTATTCACTATTTCGTTATAAATTATGCTTATGCTTAATAGGAGTAAATTGAAAAGAATCAAATGTACACTTAACGAGGGGATTTCAACCCTTTCACCTACAACTATTAGTTTCTACACCAAGATTTTTTTTAATATTATTATTTATTATAAAACATTAATACATCTAAAAACCGCATGTAAATTAATTTGAATCAAATGTTTGCAATTAAAGCAAATAATTTAATTAGTCGTATGCGTATGATTTTGTTATGATTAATAATAGCTTAAACAAATTAATGCCTAATTGCTAACTCATTTCTTGCATCCACAAAGGGTTTCATAGCTGACTTCGAATAACGAAATCAAGTTGCAAATGCAATTTTACATCAATTGAACTCCTGCTCGTTCGTTATATGGTTATAAATTATGCTTATGTTTAATAAAAGTAAATGAAAAATAGTTTCCACAGCAAGATATTTTTTTACTATTATTAAATATTAAAAAAAAATTAATAATACATGTAAAAAACTGCATGTAAATTAATTTGAATCAAAGGTTTGCAATTAAAGCAAATAATTTAATTACTCGTATGATTTTGTTATGTTTAATAATAGCCCAAACAAATTAATGCCTAATTGCTAACTCATTTCTTGTATACACAAAGTGTTTCATAATCGACTTTAAATAACGAAATCGAGTTGCAAATGCAATTTTACATTAATTCAACTCGCGTAGTGTAGTAGTAGATGTTTGCAATTGTAAACCACTCGTCGAAACAAATACGTAAACAAAACATTCCCGCAGGATAGACAATGATTTCATGATTTCAACCACTTTTACAGTCGTCGCTGTGGCGCAAAATGAGCAAAACCTATTACGAACAATAAAGCGTGGACGAGAGGACGCGCGTTTCGCAATGAATAGACGATTAAACAAAACAATTATTACGCCATTGCACCTCACAACGTTAATTTCATAATGCCAAACCAATTAAACGGGATGAAACTCTAAAATTGAAAATTCTGAAAAGGGTACGAAAACAACGAACAAATTATTAAAACACAATAACAACATGTTTGGTGTTAACTCTTACATAATCTTTATTTATTAATTAACAATTAAAAGTTATTCTAATATCATGAAACAAGATCAAAAGAATCATAAGAGTTATTATTATTCCAGTTTATAATTAATTAATAAATGCAATTCGTAAGCGCAAGTCTTAACATTAATTACTTTGATAGTACTTTAACTATATTAGTAAACTTTCGACGAGTTTAGTAAGTTAAAAGGTAAATTTTTACAAAAATAAAATTAGTCAAATTCATAAATGAATTTTTGTTTGTGACAAGAACAAAATCACAGTTTAAAATATCAACCAAGTTCAAGTATTGAAAGCAACCTATTAGCGTTTTACATTGTAGCCCAGTGTTCAGCCCGCCATAATAAGACGAACATACTCTGTTTGGTGCTCGCCGACGGTGAAGTCGCAGAAATGGGACTAGACAACGCGTTGGCGAAACCAATCTGCGTTGGCACATCGATATATCTCGAGGGCAGACTCCGATATCCACGGCCGATAGTCGCAATCAGTGGGGTATCATCATGGCTATCATTGGCACTCTTCACCTTGGACAACGGTACAATCGCCCGAACTTCCTCTTCGTAAGGGCGAAAAATTGTGATAGGGCGTAAAGTTGCGCGCTCTGCTATGATTATGCAACCCCACGTGGTGCCAATATACAAATTGTCGCCCAAAACAGCTAAACTCGTCACTTGGCAATTGGTAGGACTCAAATGTTCTTCGATTGCTATCGACTTCAAGCTTTCTGAACACGGGACCAGCTTCGAACTGTCGAGTTTATTGAGAATCGTGCGTGTTTTCTGGTCCCATTGATAGACAATGCAACCAGGAAACACGTAGGACCAAACAGTGCCTTCGGCGGAGACCATGTTGATTACGTCGACGTTTTCTATGATAGGTTGATAATGATTGAGGAGTTCGTGACTGGCCACTACTTGATCTTTTATTGTGTATACTGATATTTGGCCCATTGCTTGACCACTCCACAATTCACAAATTCTAGACAAGAAAATAACAATTTTAGACGGAAATTATAACGAATTTGAACCGTTGAACACTTACTTTCCGTTGTCTTTATACGTTGCACATAAACAATTAATATTGTTGCTAGCCCCAAGTTCAGTCATTACAAAACTGCCTTCAGCTGAAGAAGGAGTCCGCGGAATAGCTTCGGAATGCAAGAGAAACAATCGTCCATTGGACAACGCGCATGCTACACGTTTCAAACTTGGGAGATATATCAACGCTTTGACTTGGACATTTTCTTCAGTTTCCAGCGCATACGTAAAGAGTTTATATCCATCTGTCACACTAAGAGAAAACATTGCATTGCTTAACAAAGAAGTAAAATCTTGCGCAACTTACGAATAGCCGTGCAGTTTGCCGATATAGTCACCAATCCAAATGGTTGGTCCAACAGTACAACAAGCAGTTGGTTTAATCGGCAAAGACATTGTGTGATATTGCAACCATCCGCGATCGGCTGCGAGCAGTAAATCAACGCGAGAGTTGGCACACATTAGCCACATTTCCGAACCCGAGAGCCCATCATCTAATCAATTTTATTTTTTTTAATTTTTTCAAAGAAGAATTGTTAAGTAGATTTACCTGTTATGTGCAGAATTGGTGCACTTGTCGAGGCAACAACAGGCGCTTGATGTTTTAAAGACATAATGTCGCACAAGTGTGTAAATTCAGGGGCGGTTACAATCGAAACTATTTGACTAGCAGAAGGCCGGTCTTTAGGTTGTTGGGACCAACACAATACCATCAGGTCCAGAAAATAACTCGGATACAAAGTTTCCTAATAGTATTATTAAAACAATTTAGTAATCCGCGAAAAAATGCAGCAAAGGTATACTCACTCGGTAGGTTAATGGAGGTCGTCCACCTTCTAAAATGCACTCCTTGACAGATTCGTGTCCTTCGAAGGGCTGATGAAGAGTGAGCAACTCGTAGACGAACATCCCAAAAGAGAAACAGTCAACTTTCTCGGTGTATTCTTCCTCGCCATTGTAGCGCATAATTTCAGGCGCCATGAATCCTTCAGTGCCACCAAAACCTTTGGTCCCTGAGGGCAGAGTCTGCCGACTGATCCCGTAATCCGCCACTTTGATATGGACATGTTGGTCCGGCGAGTCAATAAACGGCGGTGGCATCTCCCACACCAAAACATTCTCGGACTTCAAATCCCGATAAATAATATGTTGCCTGTGGAGATACTCAATAGCTTTGGCAACTTGCAGAATGACAGCTTGCAATGTGTAAACTCCCACTCTGGCACCTGATCTCCGATAGTGTCTTAGAACCAGGTCCAGAGCGCCTTGCGGTGCCAAATCCAAAACTAACGCCAAAGGACTTGTACACACGCCAACAAACGGAACTATATTAGGATGTCTCAAGGATAACAAAATATTCAATTCTTGTCTTGCAGTACAATAAGCCTTGCAAGCGTATTGCAAAGGATCACGATCCCATTTTCCTTGCGCCGCTTTGTAGGCGATAACCGCAGATTGCCGCGCATTAGGACCGGGTTGTACTGGTTGCAACATCTTCATCGCAACATCTATGATTGAGTTGCTCCCACGGTTCTTGCAGGTTCCTTTGAAGACGAAACCAAACGCACCGCGTCCTAGGAGTCTTCCTTTTTTTATATTCTCTGGTTTTATCAGATAACGATCACCAAGATCCGCAAAGATTGTGTCTGGAGCTATTTGTGTCAAGTTAACATCGCCATGATTCGGACAGTTTATCAATTTAGTGCTGTACGCAGCTAGGATGCATTCCTCAACCATCCAACTATAGTAAACTCCGTTGGGACCTTCCTCGTCGGTTTTCACATTGAGATGTCCTTCGACAGTGGGCATTGGGCTTGATCCAGGCGAATCTGGTCCTACTCCACTGTCACATTCCGAAGTATAAGATTCCTGGGATTTTCGAATTCGTAAATGATTGTAATCTTCGTAATCTTGACCCTGATATTTCGGTAACTCCCCGGGGAAGTTCACCAATTTTTCTTCGACGTCTGCACATGAAGAGAGGCAAGTCGGACAAGGCACTAGCCGCGTGATCAAAAACCTGCCTTCTGAAGTGTGCACGAATCTTGTACCAAGGGTCGGGTACCAATCTTCTAGTAATATGTCAATGTGGTCCACGGCTAAAGCAAGTAATTGCGCAGTGGCTTCAGGTAGGCATTCAATAATCAAATCTTCCTTGATCTTCAACGTTTTCAAGTCGGAGTCTTCGGTAATATTGGGTTTAATGACCAAAGACTCCACAGGAAAGTAAATCTCCAAGATGGAAGTATTCTGCATATCAACTTCACACCAGACGCCATCTTGTTTCAGCTTAAATTTGAGCTGTCTATAATAAGCCGCGGAATTGTAAAGAACTTCGCGTAAACGGAACAAAGTCATATCGCCATATTTCAGCTGAAGACCAGTTTGCCATAAAACCCACTCGGCTTTAAAGTCGAGTAACTTGACGAGTTCTGAATCTTGTGTTACTTCTTTAGGAAAGATGAAAAACGAACGGATTATGTCGATTATTGTATCATCGGCTAAGATGCGTGACATAAGACGCGACCAAAACCCGCTGGGAAAATACGACATCAGCAGTAACCGAGTGATTGATTTATTGGAAGGTTTGTTGATGATTTGGTACTTGACCAGATCGGCAGGTTCCTCAATGGATGCCTTGGACGGCAGACTCATCTCGAACCTACCTGGTGCCGAACTGTCCCTGTAAAGCATTGATTTGGCGGAAACAGTAATCTTCTTGCTGCGAACAGCCCACCCACGTGACCTCAGAGGTACCTTCACCTTGACCATTGGATGGAATTGACCCGGATACATTTGTGCCATCTGAATATCTTCCTCGGAAGGTAGCAATGAGGGTATTAGCAAAGTGCGTGAGTCCCAAGTCAAGGCAACTTCAAATTTGTTGAGCAAATTGACAATGTAACCGCGAGCGTCCATGGGGCCAATGTTGCTCGCCTTGAAGATATGTTTAAGATCGTCCAGTTTCATGATACCACTGCGTGCAAACGGGTTGATCTCGCGGATAGTGACAACATGCGCGAGCATATCGCACAACCACTGCGGGTCTAAGAAATACAAATCTTTCAGCGTCGCGTCGTCATAATGTAAGAGTACACCGTTATCGTGCAGGAACAACGTTGCTTGATGAAGCTCGCCAGCATCCCGGAAAGTCCTATTGTAGCGTTGCATCATCTCTGAAGTGACTATACTTTTGTATTGTTCTGCATTTAAGACCGGGTCTAAATTTGCAGCGCGTTTATCTGCTGCGACATAATTGACAACGTCTTCAAGCGCTAAATATGTTGCGGGAACTTTTTGTTCCAACAATAATTCTTTGCTACCCGGTGGTCGTAGACTAAACACTGTATCGTAGATTAGATTAGAAAGGAGTTTAATGTTATGTCGCGTCTTGCAACTGATCTCGATTGTGTCTAGGACACGTGGTAAGCCACACTTTTCCGCGTCAACAACATTAATAAACCGATCGCGGATGACTTGTTGGTATTCCTCACAAATGTTAGGATTAGCATCCTGCACTACATCGTAATGTGTACCTACTATCAACACCGGAGAGTTTGGAGCACGTGCTTGAATGTTGACCAACCACTGAAGGATTTCGTTGAGACCGCGATAACCGTCACTTATTTTCCAGACAACTAAGTACAAACTACGCTTGGACAGAAAGTATTGGTGCGTCGCGTAATATTCTTTCTGCCCCCCAAAGTCCCAGGTGCGGAAAATGACCGGTCCATGAGAGGACTGATTGCGTATTTTCTTTTCGTAGACCCAATCACCGATATCTACACCAACGGTTGACATGTTTGACCCACGCGCAGTTTTTACGTTTATGTTTTTATTGCCCATGCGTTTCGCCCAATGCTACATATCAATCATATTAGTACAATCTTCACTGGGTTAGAAATTTAAAAAAAAACTTACGTCTGGTTTTTTGCGACTTATACCTTCTTGGCGCAAGGCTTCCAAGAGACTCGTCTTGCCAATTCCTTGAATGCCCACAATCATGAGTTTCATGCGCGCATAAGGACGCGCATCTTCCAGAACTGACTTTAGGTAACCGATTATGTCCATTGTTTTGTATTTTTTGCTCTCAATCATTGACTTCAAAGGTTCTTGCAGGGAACAACCGCGTGTGTTTAAGTTCCATAACCGTGAGAGCAAACCCATCTGTGGCGGGAGTTCGTTTATGTCTAAAAATACAGCGATATTTTTATTCCGCGCATAAATAAGAGAAGTTTGTGCCAACTATACCTAAATTCCCACTAATATTCAAGCAGGACAAGTTGCTAAGTTCGTAGATATTCGCCGGAATTTCACGTAGATTATTATTGCTGATATCGAGCATCGACAAATTCGGGAACATTAAGCGTTGTTTACCCGACAACAGTGTCTGAAACATTTATTTATTAATTTACTAAAACAAACAAAAAATTGGGTCTGCGGTATTACTCGATCGTCATCTTCTTCAATGTTACCAAAATCGCCGTCATCATCAGTTGTCAGTTGAATTCGATTCAACTGATTATCAGTTAAAATTAATGTCCGTAAATTATCAAGCCGTAAGTGTCGTCTGTGTGAGCAGACAGTATGCAAGACAATATTCCTTACAGAACGCCCACTTTGCCTCCTGGCTAAGACAGGTAGCTTATCCTTGCAACTCGAGTTTGAGTAACAGGCAAGATTGGCAAGTTCCATGACATCCTGCGCTTCAACTTGCGGTAGACTTGGCCACACACTTATTTGATTATGACTTAAGTCGACTTGTTTCAATGAACTCGGATAAGATGTAATGTGTGACATGGAACGCAGTGTATTGAACGCCATGTTAAGACGAGTTAGATTAACAGCCAAACAGGGTAAAACAACAGGAATGCTTGTAAACAAATTATGCGCAAGGTTCAAAGAAGAAAGTTGCGACGATTTTTCAGTGATGGATTCATCATTGTGCATTATCTGCTCGGTGACTTCAACAGTCTTGTTCCAAATGTGATGTTTGTTGATGTCCAACTGAATCAACGATCGTTCTTTTTTCCTGTACCTGACAGGTTGTTTGCCTTCTTCGTTTTCGCAATCCGTATCGGAATGTATCTCAGTTTCCAGATCGACTTCGGCATGACTGGACAACTGACTATCACTTGAACTGACGCTCATTCTATCACAATCTTCTTTGGCGTTGTCATTAGGATTCGAAGGTAACTCTTTTAACAGGTTGAAGGACGCGTTCAATTCTTTAAGTTTCGGGGAGCTCCACATGTTGAAACTCAAATGTTGCAACTTATTATTCGAGACAACCAGAGTCACTAAACTAGGTAAACGGAAAATTGCCTCGGGGATATGATCAAGACGATTGTCCTGTAAATACAACTCTTCCAAAACGGGACAATTATAATTGACCTCAACTTTCGCATTTTTTTTACTGCGAAATTTTTTGTCCTTGTCTTCGACGGGTAGCGGTAATTTTTCGATTTTGTTCTGGGAAATGTTCAGAAACCTAATACTGTATAGTTGCAAGACAGCCAACGGGACACACGTTAGTGAATTATTCGAAATATCAAGACGCGTAATGGCGTATAAAGCAACTTCCGCCGAGCGCGGATTTTGTTTCAGTTTTGTGTTTAAATGCAAAGCAGCATCTGCAAGCCACTGAGTACGTATTTGTCTTAAATGACAGCGTTGATTATGCCAGTTTATCATTGTTGGAGTATTTGGAAAGATTGCGCTGTATGTTAGATTAGTCACGTTTGAAAAGAGAGAAAATTGTGAGGAATGAATATTTTCAGTCATTGCTTTTTTGTTGATCTTGTATTCAGGATCTGAATGAGCCTAAATAAAATCAAAAATGTTTGTAAACCAGCAACTTAACAAATTTTAGTACTTACTTTGGTTGATAGCAATTTGGCTGTTAAAGTCTCATCCTTGTTTTGGACCACAACTGCTAAGGCTTTGCATTCGTCATCGCGTGCTCCACATCGCAATAAAAGATCCACTAAAGGCACGTCCCGATTCTTGCATGCTTCCATCAGAGCTGTTGACTGACCAGAACTCAAATCGTCCTCAATCGAACAACAACTAATTCCCTCGTTGTAATCGAGATATGCTTTGATGACCATATTTGGACTAGCGCCGGAATTAAGCAAACTTAAAGCAATTTCGTAATGTTTGCCTTTAACAGCGGCATGAAGTGCTGTTTCCGTATTATTATTGCAATACATGTCGATTCGTAAAGGCGAAATGGTTGTAATGTCAGGATTGGTCTAAAAATAAATTGTGCGCGTTTTGTATTACCGGAAAAACTATGAAAATAAGAGTGCACATTGCAAAAACTTACGTTCTTTTCTTCGGCGTTTTCAGTGGACAGATTCAATTTTGTTAGAATCGCATGAATTCCGTTTGATATGCGACGTTTTGTTGGACTTATTAACGCGCTAGCAGTTTCGGAACTTGGCGTCGCGTCTTCATCCTACAAACAACTTCAAATAGTCAAAAACGCAATAAATCGGCAAATTTCAAACAAAACTACGTTAACTAACAACTTCTTTACACAAACTAAAATGAATTTTCAATGTTATTACCTAGTTCAATTAGAACAAGAAATTTCAATTTGTTGCGCTTGAAAAATTTCGCGCCGCGCACAAACACATAAATTAATTGCATTTCTAAACAACAAATAATGTTTCACTTTTACTAAGTACATAATAAAAGAGATTTTGAATTTAATTAACTTTTAATTGTTGTTGATTGCACTTGTAACGCTAAAACGCGTTAAGCGCATTAAAAAATATGTGAATAGAGGAGAAAATATAACACCTACCGCTTTAATTCGATTTGCTTTTACTTTGAACTTGATAATCGTGTCCAAAATCTTTTTATTGCCAAGCAAACACGCCATATAAAGAATATTCTGCCCAGAAGCGTCGCGTTCGTTGATATCGAAAGGCATATAATACTCCCATTGTCCTGACGAATCCCTAAAAACATAATCCATAAACTAATCAAGTTATTTTGGAGATAATTAAAACCTACTTGAATTTTTTCATGATGAATTCCGGATAGGTAAAGTTTAGTAATAGTTCTAGGACTTGCAAATGGCCGTTAATTGCCGCTGCATGAATAGGAAGCCATTTTTCAACGGTATGTTGCTAAAAAAACAACAAAAATAATTCATTTTTCTGGTGTTTTAAGTCGATTAAATTGTACAAACCTGCACAAGTTCGGGAAACTTTTGCAGCAAAATCTCGACAATGTCTAGATGTCCATGATTGCAGGCAATGTACAATGGGGAATATTTGGTGACAGGGTGATAACGGCCATCGGCACCGCTCTCCAGAAGGATTTTCACTACATCCTTATTTCCTATTTGACACGCACTTAACAGACAAATCATTTTCATTTTTGTAACACATTTACAACGGAAAACAAATATTAATATTTATTTATTAAACAATTTTAGTAAATTATTCTTTTCCTGTCTTGCAACTTTTAATTTAAGTGCACTTCAAATGTTTTTTAAATGCTAAAAAAATAGAATAAAAGAGGAATTTAATACTTACGTGTATAAAAGAGTGTTGGCCCCACTTGGGGCCATGTTTATTATCAGTTCGGCATCCTTGGAGAGCGTCTGCAAGAGTTCGGCGAGCGCCTTCGAGTCGCTCTTGGTACACGCGTCCCGGAGCGCGGCGTGCACGTCCAGCCTGGCTTTTTCCCGTGCATCTTCAAAGAACAACAATTCAAAAGTTACCCTAATACTCTAGATGTTAAACAAATGTCTTATTTTTTAAATTAATTTTATGAAAAGAATAAACCTTTATTAACAATGAAATAATTCACTTCATCAGTGAAATAATCGCACGCATCGTATGCCTGTTCGGGAGTTTTCTTAATTAACTGACCGGTTTTTGGCATCTTAAGATTGCAATAATCAAATTTGAATAATTTACATAAAAAATCTATAAAAATATTTATCGTTTTCTATGTTGGTTGTTATCTAATCTAAACACTACAATCGCGTAAACTAAACAACTAACGCCGGCAGATCAACGAGAAATGAAGCTACAAAGCTGATAAAAATGCGACAAGAAGGAAATAATAAGCATTGCGTGAGGGTGAGGGCCAAACGTGGGGTTGTTGGCAGTGGGTTCATGCCAACTAAAGGTAACGACACGCCACAACAGCAAAATCAATAACGCGCGCCGGCGAGAAATTTAATACGCTGTTTCTCGCAATCCCGGATTTGCTTTGATATAATACACGTAAGTAAGACGCGGAAACTAATCCATGCTTCGCGATTGTGGCTTTGTGGTTGCTTGCAAAAAATGATTGACCGGTGCTACTCACGTTTGAATAAGAAAATCGTTCGCTTATTGTGCGCCGTTGGCGTTCGCGTTCAAAACGTTAAACTTCCTTTGTAGCAGCAACGCTACCAAGTACAACAGTGCCAGCATCAGAATACCAGTGAAAATGCATCTTGCCATTTCATATGTGAGGAAACTGTGGAAACGCAGTGGTTGTGGTGAACGCAGACGCGAGCGTTGTGTGGAAAATCGAAAAATGCGCGCTGTCGATTTTGCCCCCCGAATTGCGCTCGTTTTTCGGTCAGTCGGTCAATTTTCAGTAATAACAAACGGTTAGAACACCAACGCGTTTATTTATATCTGCGTGTGCACTTAAACTTTTTATTATCCTTAAAAACATCAAACATCCGTTTGTTGAAAGTATTTTGGCGCCGCTTGCTGCTCGTTGCAGGACGTCCTGCAAACTGCGAACGACGCTTCTTCCACTTTATCAATTGCAAAGCAAAACGCAACCGGAAAATGTTCCTTCTAGTTTAATGTCACACGAATTTCCGCAATAAATAGCGACTTTTACTATAGATATTGCTAATGATAGCAAAATCAATGCGCGTTTGGGTTCGGTTTTCGACAATCTCAAATTGAAATTGAATGGGACGCGAACGCGCCTGTTCACTGTTTAATTCGTTACTCAATTTCGATTTTATAAATGTGCTGATTATAAATTTTCTACATTATCTCTAACAGCATTTGTAATTTGAACTTTGTCACCGCATTATTTCACATTACCACATTATGACAAACTTATTTCTATAATAATTCCATCCAAAAGAAACAACCTTTGAAAAGTTGATCTAAATTTAGTTGAAATTTGTCTGTTCATTTTTTTTATAAGTAATCAAAGTACTACTAAAAGCTTGTTTTATCAACTTGCAGCAATTAAAAATAAATATAAAAACAACTCATATGTATAATAAATTTAAAAACATTTTCTGTTCTTGAACATAATTAAAACGTACGAAAATTTGAATATTTGAAACATGTTGTATACTGTTGTATACAGAATAGATGCAAACAAACAGAAAATAGGCAGTAGGCACATTCAAATCTAAAGTAATTAACCAATGTTAATGCGTTTGAAAATTAAATGATAAGAAGAATCAAATAAATAAAATTGTATTGTTTGCTTTCAACTTAATTTACTAAGTAATGCTAAATAATCCTTGAGCTTCCTACTTTGGTATTTTTACACAATTAGTACAAATTAGCGAATTCTAAATACGCTTTTTATAGAAACTAGTTCAATTAAAACGCGTGAATGTCATGATAAAATGTGCGACACACGCAGAATATTTATATTTGTCTATTAAACCTATTTACACTATAAATAATGATAGCGTCCTCATTAATTGGTCTCATTGTCTCCTTACGTAATATTTATTAATTATTTTGCGATTGTTTAATTAGGTGACTCAAATTTGTGCATAATATTTTAGTTGTAAAACGTAAATAAAGATGAAATAAATAAAATAAAGTGCGATGAAAAGGCGAAATTGAAGAGATTAACAGATTTAAATTTGAAATTTTAGGTCGACATAGACATCCCACTATGCACACCGACCCTGAAAATTTAAAAGGCGGCAAACGAAACCCCAATGTCCCCAACGACCCCAAATCCAACCTGCACAAACCTATCAGTTCACATTTCGCGAAATAATTTCTTAAAACACACAAGCAAACTAAATAAACGCCATACAAAGCAATCTAAACTAAAGAACACTTAATTAATTTATCATTCATCAACAAATAACAAAGAAAACACCAGTAATTTTGGTTCAAAGTACTTGTAATCAATTTATAACCTAAAATCTAAAAAATTCAAATCAGTTACACTTTTTAACATGCTTTTGAATGAAATTTGTAAAACGCAAACCGAATAAGCAAATAATAAGTAATATCAAAGAAACATTACAAAATTCGTTCTTTTGGGTTTTAGAACCTAAAATTGGGAAGAAACTACGAAAAATACTTGCAGAAAAAGGGAACACAAAATAAACTTCAAAAATACAAACTAATACATTTAATAATCTACCAAATTTTCTAAAATATCAGAAATACACTTAAAAACACATGCAACAAAGGATAACTATAAAAAATTGTGTGCAAAAGTGTTGAAGATTTGTTGAAAAGTTAACAACAGATTTGCTTGAACACTCGCTACAATCCTCAAAAATCAAATAACACAAAATAAACTAAAAATATCACAAACTATATTTAAAAACCAATTAAATATATTACATTGCATTTGCATTAAAAAATCACAACCTTTTGTTTAATTATTAAATAATAGTGAAAATCAAAATAATCATCGGATAGAGTGATAGTGAGAGGATCAGTGCATAGTAAATATCAATTCTTCACCTGCAGCATCCTTCAACAAGGTGATACATTCTAAGTGTCCAGCCTTATCAGCCAAATCAGACGGTGTCATTCCATTGCTATCCCTCTCCACTATACTAGCACCATGTTGCAGCAAGAGCTTCACATTGCTTTCATGTCCATACTCAGCACACATATGCAAAGCAGTCTGCAAACAATCAAAAAACACATTAATATCGCAATGTATTTAAGAAGGCAATAGTTATTTTACTTTGTTTTCTCCCCTTGGGCCGCATTTGATGTTTGCATCAGCACCTGAGTTGAGTAAGATTTGAATGCATTGTGAATTCTCTGAGATTGCAGCAGCATGCAATGGTGTCCTGCCCCAACTATCCTGTGAATTGATGAAGGACTGCTGCCCGCCAGCCAACAAGTCTTCAAGCAGCTCAGTGTTGTCCCACAAGGCAGACTAGAATAAAGCATAAACATAGTTAGAATAACTAATTGACATGATTGTTAAGTTTATTACTTGATGGAGAAGTCTTCCAGGGAAGTCTTCATCCTCAGGAGATGAATCCAACATTGTAAAGAGTCCCTAAGCTTTGTTTGGGTGATTTTTAAAGGGCTGAGGAAGCAGATGGCCTCCAATGTCCATAAATCAATAACTAAGCAGAACAATGCATTATTTGATAATCGCTTTAGTTAATGCTTTAGTTACACACTAATCCATTATTTAATGTAATTATTGAGTGATTTATCAACTGCTCGTGTTTATTGTTCACATTTTTGTGTGTTTTGATGCAAGGACGCAAGTTTTGACGTCTCATCATTTATAGGTTACGTAATTTAACCTTTAAATGGTAAAACGCCAAAGATTTTGAATTTAAACCTCGAAACACATTATTAAACTGAAATAAACTATTTTCAAGGAATTTTAACATAAAAACAAAGCTTAGAAGAATCTTAGACTAACTTCAGAATATTGTTATAGTAAATTAAGCTTAGGTTAAGTTTTTACATTTTGCACTGTCAAAATAAGACATAACCTTAGTTTTCTTATCAGCGTCTTTTCAGTTATAAGTTGATTACACGTTTAAAGATTGTTGTTAAACATGGGGCTATCTGAAAATGAAGCCAAACCTGTCGAAAAACACGACTCGCAACAAAAATCTGCGCCTCAAGACAAGAAAGAGAAGCTTTCAGACAAAGACAAGCCTCTAACAAAAGTCATAATACGCCGTTTGCCACCGTCGATGACCCAAGAAGAATTCATCAATCAAGTCTCCCCGATACCTGACTACGATTATATCTATACAATCAAAGGCGACTACTCATTAGGCGAAAACGCGTTCTCGCGCGTCTACGTAAACTTCTCCAATCAGGAAGACATCTACGTGTTTAAAGAAAAATTCGACAACTATGTGTTTGTTGATGGAAAAGGACACGAATACGCTGCAGTTGTTGAGTATGCCTCCTTTCAGAAAGTGCCCAAACGCCGGCGTCCTAGACAGGACCCTAAAGCAGGCACAATTGAGTCAGATCCTGCTTACATTGAGTTCCTAGAACATTTGAATGAACAACCGAACCAGGAAGAAAAAGCTGAATATACATTCAATCTGGCTGCAGCTAACGAAAACAAAAATGATATTACTACACCATTGTTGGATTATCTGAAGCAGAGGAAAGTTGAGAGGCAAAGGATACGTGAAGAGAAACGTGATGAGCGAAGGAAGAAGGAGCATGACCGCAAAAAACTCCGGGAAGATGATAGGAAGAAGAGAGTTGATGAGAAAAAGCATAAAAGCATTGCTAAGAAAGACAAGGATGTCAAAGAACGTGAGAAGGATAAAGACAAGGAGAAACCAAAGGATATCAAAGAAGAAGGGAAAGAAGATAAGGATGAAACAGGAGCAAGTCCTGCAAAAACAACATCAGAAGTCAAAAAAGTCGAAAAAACTGAAAAGTTGGACAAACCCAAAACGGATAAATTTAAAACTCGTAATAAGAATGAGGAACAACGCAAGAAAAACAAGTCCAAATACGAAGAACGCAAGGAAAAAGACTTCCGGAATCGCCGAGATGAACACCGTGAACGCGATAAAGACAAAGATAACAAAAAAGATTCAGGCATACCTCCTAAAGACAAAGAATATCAGAATCCAAGAAAGTATGAGGACAAGAAACAAGAACCGAGGCCAGAACCTAAAAAGGTGAAGAAATACAGTGAGCGACGCGAAGAAAGAAAAAATGTCGAGGAAGCTAAGAGAAATGAGGGTGCCAATAAGGAAAAACCTGAGAACAAACCCGAAAAACATGAAAAAACTGAAGAATTTGAATGTTATGAGGAAAAACCACGGGAGCCAAGAAACGAGAAAGGTGGCAAAGGAAGAGATAAGGGGAGAAGGGAAGATGCACGTCCACAACGCAGGATCCGGAACAAAGATAGGCCAACTATGCAGTTGTACAAACCGGGAATGTTGCGCAAAAAGTCGATTGATAATGATAGAGAAGACATTGTTTTGGACAAATGCGAAGCTGGGGAAGACAAACAACCGGAAAAACAACACGAGAGCAAAGAAACAGAGAAAGATAACAATTAAATATTTCAACATAGAACATAAGAACGATATAATTGTGATATAATTAACGAGTTGTATTTTTATTTGTATCACTAACACTCTGTATGAATAACTGTTTATTTTTCAAGTAACCGTTGCTAAACTCTGTGGCAGTCATGATTTTCTTACCAGGCAGACTAATTTTATCGACTAATATCCAGCCATCTTTGGCACCAATTGTTAACACTTTTCCTAATTTATTGAATTCAATTTTACCTATTTGGTGGTAATCGCCTTTAACGTGAGAATAGTTAACGATATTATGAATCTTGATAAGTTTTTCATTAAGAGTGCCAACTAAGGGGTATAAGCCTGTCAGTGCCCTACTTAAATTGTATAAATCTTTACAAGTTTGTTGAGAAAAATCGATGTCTGCCATTGATGAATGAACTCTTGGTGCTACAACAAAACAAAAACCGTATTTTTATTAATTTTTAATGATTTTAAATGTGAAGTTTAGTAATGTACCTAAAGTTGCTTTAGTTGCATCTTGACCAATAGCGTTATTTAACATTTCCGGCGAGTTTTTGAGCACATTTATCAGATTATTAGCGCCAATTATTGCTAGTAAATCGTGAAGTTCAGGCATACGAATATCTTTCGATATTTCCACTTCTTGCTGGTGTATTATTTCGCCAATATCGAATTTGTGAGGATGAATATTCATTATTGTTACACCGGTTTTCTCGTCCCCTGCTGCAAGCGCATGTATTATAGGGGCTGCTCCTCGCCATCGTGGTAAAAGACTTGCATGGACGTTAATCATACCCCTAACAATTTTTATAAATTATTTTAGTTCGAAATTTTGCCCAAGTTAATAATTTTTGAAAGAGTGCTACTCACATGGGAAATGATTCAATAACATTTTTGGGTATAAGTTGCCCAAAAGACACTACTAAACCTATGTGAAAGCACCCTTTAAGTGAATCTATGTCCAGGGGCCAATGTTGTACTTTTAGGGCATTTTCTAAGGCATATTTCTTTACGTAACTGTTCTTAGCTGTTGTAACTACTTCTAGATTTCTTATAGTTTTATTATTAAGCCTTCTAGAAAAATATTTGTTTGTTTTAAGGGTTTTATTAACATTTAATGTCAACTTACTGTTCTGCATGCAATGCTTTGAGACTAGCTAGGGAAAACTTATCTGTACCGAAAAATAAGACGTCCCATGGTGGTTTTAAATTAATTTTGCTATAAAATCGGTTGGTTTTTATTGATAATTTGTTAAAATTCGATAAAATCTTCATTTTTATTTAGAAATCAGGTTAGAAATGCTAAAAGTGAGGTTTGAATCCGTTTAACCTATGCAACCAACTAGGTTTTCCAGTTTTCCGGGAAAATCGGGAAAATTTGGAGAAAAGTCCCTTAAAGTTTATTTAATAAATTTTCATGTTAATCCAGAATCAACCGAAAATTCCCGGCGCCATGACAATTTTGAAATGCAAAAAGTTAGGTTGGAAAGTTACAACGTGGTTACAACTCGAATTTTAGAGGGAAATTTTGGGTTTTCTGGGAAATGAAAGTACATGAATTTTGAACAATTCATCTAAACTAATTTTGTTCAAATTAACTTTTAAAACAAATTTAAGATACTTCCAAGCATTTCCAAGACATATTAGTTAGAAAAAGAAAGAAGTTAGGTTAGAAACTGCAATTTTAAACGAAAACAATTTATCTGGAAAATTTAGGAAAATTCGTGGGAAAATTGTTGGTGATAAATAAAGCAGTTAAAATTAATAACATCCACTTGATTTTATTGAATGAAGTTGTTTCATCGATCGTACAATATCATTGTTCATCCTCATTGATCTTATCATTGATTTAATACAAAAACGAATAAAAAATTGCACAATAATTAGGTAATTTTGCATCATCATTTGCTAAATAAAAGTGCGTGAAACTTTCAGTTTTCACAGCTGCTCGCAAATAATTGAAAAATAACATTGCGACATGAGTATTTGAGTTCCTTACAAAAAATTACATCTGATTTGTAGGAACCATCATATAGTTTTAGTTTCTTCTTCTGCAATTATGCACAATATCAATTTATATAAAATAAAAATCTGTTTTCTTAACAAATAAAATCTGCGTACGTCATAGATAAATGTTTCGATAAACTTTGATTATGTTATTACACATTTAAATTAAAAAGTGTGAATTTGCCCGGCGCCTTCACACCAAAACTATATATGCACTGTGTCGAGTAAAATCAATTCGTCCGACACTTATTTAAGAATTATAGACAATCAAATCACAAAATGTCGAAGACGTATCACACGTTTACGTTTCACTCCACGCACACGAATATTTTTTTCTATTTGCACGTTTTACATCAAATAAATATTTAGTAGCTTAAGTCTTACTTAAAATTAGCTTCAAGTCACCGTCACCTACTCGCATTATTCGTAAATGTAATATTTTCAACGTTCAATAATCGTTTCACTTTGTCAGTATACTTCACTAAAAAAATCTTCGACGAACGCGTGTTGAGTTTTTCGTTGGCGTTCATAAACTGGCAGCAACGAGCCTTCTCTAGAAACTCATTCATTTTCATTTCCTTGACTAAATCGCTTTTCGCAATCGAGACAACCTGCAGTTGTCGAAGGAGCGTTTCGCGCGATTTGATTTTAAGTACGTTGGACAAGTCTTGCAGTAAGACCCAGCGATCGGAAGCTTCACTGTTTGGAAGAATGTACAAATTAGGGAGGAGGTGTTCGGACGCTTCAAATTCGATGTCTTCAATCTCTGAGAGTGGGTCACCGTCGGGGGCTTCGATTAAAGGGTCGTAGCCTTCATTAAAGCCGTCTGCAAAACATTTAAAGTAAATAAACAACAAAGCAATCGAATTAACAAGCTAAAAAGTACCGAAAAACTTGGCTGGACCGCTAAACAACCACGGAATGTCGCTTCTGCCTTGTAATTCGTCGACGTGTTGTTCTAATAGTGCAATTGTCGAGTCATCGCTGGCGAGTTGCAAGGGTGTGAGGCCGCCGTAAGTGGCAAGTGTTGGGTCTGCACCGTAGGAGAGCAGCAAACGCACGATTTCCACATAGCCGTTCTCAGCTGCTTCGTGTAAAGGCCTTTTTGCAAACAATTTTTTACACATTAATAACATGTTTAAATATTTAGTAATTGTTTGAATTGTACCTAATTCCTCCTTGAGCTGATTCGCTCACTTGCGCTCCGTATTCAAGAAGTATTCTTGCGATGTCGAGATGACCACGTGAACACGCTTCGTGCAGTGGCGTGTAACCAGCGTTGTCTTTGGGTGATGGATTGCAGGACATTTTCTCTAAACAATACGCCGTTATATCCTAAACAAACAACGCGAACACATTTTCATTATCCAAGTTTCAAGTTAAGTTATTTACATTAAAAGAGAAACTAATTAAAGTTTTATGAGATTAGATTAGTATGTTAATTATATAGAATATTACAGACAACTTTAAAAATTCAATTAAAATAAACTCAAAGTTAATATTCGCGTTCAAATTGATCAATTTAATTAATTTTGTCTCCACTGAACAAAATATTCAATCGATATTTTGTAATAATTCTCTAATTAATACTGCAGAAAAAACGTATATTTTTAATTTTAAAGTGTGTTAAAAATCAAACAGAAATTAATAAATTTGAGTAAAAATTTGATTAATCTGTGCTTTGAAATTCGCTGAATAATTTTATTAATCGATATTTCCATTTACATCACAATTTTCTAATAAAACCATAATAAAAGTAATAAATTAAAAACTGTTATGAAATCTTGAGCACATAAATTGAACAGATTTGAGGTAATCGAATTTAAAATATGCGCGCACAACACACAACATTTAAATGCGGTGTAAAAATAGCTTCATTCTAATAATAGAAACATACCAACACGAGTAAGTATGAGAAACACTTACCGTATAACCAGATCGTGAAGCGCGATGTAAATGCGTCTCCCCGACACCTTTATTAAGCACCCATTGTTTGATTTCCTTCTGAATATCGTCAACCGAGACAGG
Organism: Leptusa sp. GC000079; assembly: GCA_030264655.1. Taxonomy (NCBI): domain Eukaryota; kingdom Metazoa; phylum Arthropoda; class Insecta; order Coleoptera; family Staphylinidae; genus Leptusa; species Leptusa sp. GC000079. The sequence continues at coordinate 22,605 of JARJDT010018696.1, forward strand.
CGTAGCTTTCGTCATCAAACTGCGCCGCTTGCTCTTCGCCGAAACATCATCATTGAGATCGTCCTTCTTAATCTGCTTCTTCTTCTTCCTGATATAATCGAACCCTGAGCTGAACTTCCGCCGCAGCTTGTTCTTCTTCCTGCCGATCGTCTCAACACTATCAGTACTAATAACCGTCACGTTATCATCCTCCTTCTCCTTCTTAATGTTCTCCGCGTCAATCTCAAGCTTCTTGCTTTCGATAGCCTTGAAAAGCACATCATTGAAGTCCTTCTTGAGTTGATTCTCCTTCTCCTTGCCCTTGTTAGGTGTGTCCGGTTTAAGTTCATCAACGCAAGTAACCGGCGGAGCTGAAGCTGGACGATCTTCACCGAAGACTTCGCGTATGGTCGCCTTTTCCTTCAAAACACGTGTTTCGGTCCTGGTGCGCGCTTTCAGGACAATCGTATTGAACTCATTCACGCCGATAATTTTATTCGAGTTGTTCATGAAGGCATCTTTGAAGTCTTCGATAGTTTTCTTACGGAAACCTAAGAGTGCAGACGTAGACTTGACAATCACGTCTTTAATCTCGAGACTTGGTGTTGGTAACAATTCGTTTTCGGACTTGGGGATCATCCTCGGCCCAATCTCTTCGCGTTTGATGCGTTTGCGCTTCCTGCCCCCGTACCGCTCCAGCAACTTGTCTAGAATGGAACTCTTGCTGCTGAAGCTCTTCATCGA
>JARJDT010018700.1:0-11015 GCA_030264655.1 Leptusa sp. GC000079
TTTTAGTTTTAAGTGAAGGAAACATTTGATATTTAGGTGAGAGTTGACTAAGTCTGTTCCAATCGAGTGAGAAATTATTCTCAAGTCTCTAGTCGAGTTGAGTCTCAAGTCAAATCGAGTCATTAATGACCGCCAATTCCGTTCGTCAAGGGCGAAGTCTGAGCAATCCAAGGCGATTGCAAACTGAAACTTGTACTTTAAATGCAAATGTTTCGATTCAATACTAATAATTGTTAGTTCCTTCCACTCGTTTAAAATTTTATTCTATGTACTTAAAAAGAATCCATTTCAACTTTGTTTGAAATTTACATTTTCGTTGAAAACTGTTTATATTTAGAAAGTACGAAGAGTAAATAGGAGGAAATTCATTACACTATCATAAATATTTTCATATTTCCGTGGAAATTTGCATAATTTTAAAGAGCAAATGCGAAATAAAGATGAAATAGAAACACAGAGCGCCGTAATATTTAAATTTAACCATCAGACGTGAATCGGGCAGGAAATGCTTTCTGGATATTTACGTTGACAAGGTAAAATTTAAATGGAAAACTCTGGAAAATGGCAACAAAAAACTAACAAAAAAAACTGGAAATGTGGAGAATAGAAACTAACGGTCAACCGAAACTAGGAAAATAGAAATAAAAATTAAAAACGAAAAATAAAAAAATGGAAAATATTCATTTTGATTTGTTATTAGTTTTATGTTACATTTTAAAGTTTGCTTTGCAAATTTATTTAGCAAATTTCATGTTTAAATTACGCACTAATAAATTTATTTAAAATTTTTACTTGGCATTTGAAGTTAGTCCTGGTAAAAATGTCTGTTGCAACAGTACAAGGACTACAGGACGAAATAGGTAAGTACGGAAAGCGTTACGAATGCGCTGCACGTAGTCTCTTCCTGTCGTAATTAATAATCAGGGAGCCATCAAAATGACTCCTAATAAAATCAATTATTCAAATTACCTAAATTTAAACACATCGTCGAATATAAATGTCAATTGGAAGGAAAACTCACCGCGTCCTTTCACTCCTTTCGTTTCCTGCCCTTTATAATTTGGCGCGCACTTAATTTAATTTTTTTCAAAAGTCGAAAAAGTTTTCATATAAATTCGTTGTTTCATTTCATTGACTTGTTTACGTTTACACAAAATAACAAAGTATCCTTTAAGTCCTTTTTTAAAACCTTTCAATTTGTCCTTTTTTTTATGCAAAATGGGTTACACAAAAAGTTCATATAAACAAAAATAATTTATTAATAAACATAGAAAACAGTCGAACTCGAAATGATAAGCAAGTAGACGAAGACGAAGAAAAAGACGACGAGAATGGTTTTTGATTGTCCGACTGCACGAAGCCTCGGATCAAACACAACTAAACTGCCGATTGCTCGCGGTAGCTGCTTGCTAACCGTCCACGCTGTTCGGCGAGGAGCAGGAGGTGCTTTGCAGGAGCAAGAATCCTTCAATGCGGCAGGCAGTACGCACGCTTCATGCTTCATCCGCATTCATACAACCGAAACCAAAACCGAAAACCGAAACCGAACAGCATATTAGCTCTGCAGGAACAGGAACAGGAGCATCAGGCAGGAGCAGGAAAAACTGCCAATTTACTAGCTAATTGTCCTCAATTTCGTCCTTTTTGAAATCCTTGATTTTTTTTTCTATTTACTTAATAAAATTTAAATCCTTTTTTTCTGTATTATTTCTCTCATGTTCCGACGTTATAAAATAATGTTGTAGTCCTAGTCCTGGAGTAGTCCTGCATTATCCTGTTTACTTGGGTGTATTTGCACGTCAAGTATATTTATGCGTATCACATCCTAGGAGCAGATATAAAACGTCTGAAACACTCATCGTTTTGTTCCGTGCTTTTCGTCCTGTTCGTCCTTTTTCTGTTACACTTACACGCAGGATGTTAGTCGTTACTTTCAATTTTCCTCCGTTCTTTTCAGTTTATTGTTGTTGTTGTTGTTTTCAAAGGTACACGTGTTTTGTTCTCGTGCCGAGAGTTTTACTCGTCCTGGCGCGGTGACGCTGACGAGTCCTGGCAATTCGCGGCGATATTTCCATGCGTTATTCTATACCATGAATTCTATTACATACTCTAACAAGAAACATGTGTTGATGATAATAACGAAATGAGTAACGACAACGACAGGGATGCAAATACTCCAAGGATAATATGTATACTGACAAGACACGACAATGAAATAATGCAGGATATTCAAAAACATAAAACATGATGTACTAGTTGTAAATAGAAATTAATCAAAAACGAATTGCGAAATAATTAGTTAAGTTTTAAGGACAATTGCAATTCGTAATTCGTAATCGGAAATGGAAATTGAAAAGTTGCAAACTGAAATGAAACGGAATTGAAAGATTCAAATACACATTGGCATATATCAAGCGAGTGCAAATAAGTTAATCAAGTCTATTTTCAAGAGTTAATTAAAAAACCAATTAAAACTTTGCTTCTCGTCATTCAAACATTTCGTTTTCGATTGCAGATTTCTTTGACTAATTATAAAATAAATAATACAAAAATAACCATCTAAATGACAAATATTAATACGAAAATAACTAATGTTACAAATGTGTGGATGCATTTTAATTACAAACTTAAGAACCCTCTTTAAACCGGTTCGGTAACCCAATACACTTTTATGACATTTTAATTATTTCCTATTAAACTATAACTATTTAGAAAAAATAATTTTTTGGCGATTTCTTTCCAAAAGTTGAATTGTTTAATAGTAAATAAATAAAATCTCAAAAAAGTATGTTGGGTTGCCAGTTAGGTAGTGAGACCTGTTAATTAATTATAGAAATAAACCAAAACCCGAAACTAATTTAATATTGTGCATGTACGAAATGTTTGCATTTAGTAGAAACTACTCGAAACACACATTTTATCAAAGCTTACTATTGGAATACGAGCAGATTATACGATTATTGAATGTTAATTAACTGGTTATCTGTTAATTTATTGACCATATGCTTGTACAAGAGGCGTCTATTCAAAAAGATTTATAGCATGCGCTTGATTTATATTTGTTTTGCGTTAGATTTCTGCTATATGCGTGCGTAATTAATTTTTAATTAACTTTTGGCTTTTCAAAGATGAAAAACAAAACAAACCGATAAATCATTCCATTTAATAATTAGCAATTGCCAATTGACTCTTTTAATGTTTTAACAGCAAGTAATCTCAAACGTGTCGAAAGAAAGAATTATGAAGTTGAAATGTGAAAGTTTAGGCAGTTTAATTGCTCTTATGATAACGACAGAAATAATAGTAGAAAATTATTTAATTACCAATTTTACAATTTTAAATTTGCGGACTTATCTACTTTTATTTATTATTTTTTGCTTTAATGATGGTGGTACCTGTCTAATTAATAAATTAATTTCAAATTAAAATCGCACTCAGGTTTCGTCACAAAACGCCAATATCAGTTTCAATTTTTATTCGTTTTTTACGAGTTGTCTGTTAAAATTCATTGAATATAAGCTTCCTGCTTTACTTGTGCATCATTGAAGTCCTGCATTTCGAGCAGTTCCAAGTCGCAAAGCTAGAAAAAACGGCAAAATGTGGCTAATTGAATTTTTGGTAAACTATCAAACAAGGTTTAATTGAAAATTAATTTTCTTTGTTAGTCGTTGTTTGTTGTAGTTCAATCGAAAAGTCTTGGAATTTTGAATGAATTTGTAAGTAAATCTGACATTGATCATGGTTTCTGGGTACCAATAAACGAACTCATTCTAAAAGATCAGTTGGAAAGCTTAAATTCGCCTGAAAATATTCAATCCTTGCTGGCTGTTGATGGCAAAACAGGAACAATCGAATCCAACGTGTTCACATTTAAATTTCCAGAAGAAAATCAAAAGCAAGAAAATCAAACAAGAAAAACACGAAATTTGCAAGAAGCCGAAATTAATAATGAAGACGATGAGGATGGCGAAGATTTAACTGAAAGTTTAGTAAAAACAGCAGTTTTGGCCCATATCTTGGACAATGTCCAAGTGACAATTGAAAATGCGACGTTTTCCGATGACAATCAAGTTGATGAAGACACTGAGTTTGTCGAAGAAAGTACAACTCAAGGTTTCCAATCGGACGAAAAACTTGCCAACGCCGCAGATTTTCCGCTAAACGGTGAAAATCTAAATCAAGGAATCGGCGTTGACAACACGAAATTTCTAACACCTTGGGGACACCTCTTCACGCCTATTAAAGACAAGTTTCATCATTTAACAGCCTTGATAACGCATCCAAATATTGGTATTCCAACACTAATCAAGAAACCAGTTCAATTCTGGCAGAAATTGCAAGAAAAAGGCAGCGATTTGTTTCACGGAGCCAACGGTGCCATCTTTGGCGCGGGACAATATGTTGCCCACGATTATCCTTTCCCGTACAGAAAAGCTCCGCTTGGCTTGGTTAAGGACGACGTGCAAGGACCTGCGCTGAATAGAACGGGACGCGCCGCACGGCAGTTTTCAAACGAATTCGATTTTCAAACAAACGCGACGGAAACTCTCGGAATATCGGAAGGACTCGAAGATTTTGATGAGACTGTTGTTGAACAGACAACTGTCAAACCCAAGCCGCAGGATGAAGTCAAAACGGATCCTTATTCTGATATCCTGAAGAAATTCGAATCAAAGAAAAATTTGCGCGGGAAATTTTTCAATTATAAACATGATAAGATGGGTGTACAAACTTCTTGAACGAACGCAAACAACAACGTGGTTTTTGATTTGTTTAATTACCTTTTCGATTGTTAATGTTAGTTAGTTAGTTTGGGTCGTAGAGTTAATATCTTGTTCTTTATATCAAAGTTCATTAACTTGCGGCAATATTTGTCAAGGTTACATTTGTTTTTTCATATATTTCCAAGTTTGAAACGAACAGGTTTCAACTTGCCGTCCGAATCATGTTGCTAAAATATGAATATCACTCTGAATCAGCGGGATTTTACCGAAATAAACTCGCCGAGTTCAAGTTTAATCCGTAAACTAAATGAGCAGACAAGAAGGATTTTATTGCGCGTTTTTATCTGTCAAGTTTTGCTATAAAATGCGCTTTTTATTGTCTATTAAAACTTACACTAAGTTAAGTTAAGTTAAGTTAAGTTGTTTTAAAATGTAAAAAAATAAATTATTTTTAATTAATGACCTAGTCTTGACTCTTCGTCGTTTGTTAACAATCAATTTTAAAAATTAAAAGAACAAAAAGAACAACTTTGTAAAGCTGGGCAAAACAAAGCATTCTCTCTTTGTTGTTTCTTGTTTTCTGCTGCTTTAGCTTATGGTCAGAATACATTGTCGTCGAAGACGTTGAAGTTGAACATTGACCAAAAGCCAAAGAAAAAACAAGTCAGCGTTCGCGACACCCATGCAAACGAGACCGTTTCGTCGCGTTTTCGGTTTAGTATCGTCACAGTTTTTGTATTTGGCGCATGTTTACTTAAGTAACGTTACTATAAATCAATAAATAAATTCATTTAATTCATCTAATTGTAGCACAATCACATGTGCAAAGTGTTAAAATTACTAAAAACCGTTAAAATTCAAAGACAGTGCGATTAAAACTAACAAAATGAAAGGAATTAGTTTTATTTTTAGTTTATTGGTACTTGGTCAAGTAAGTTAACTTTTATTGGTTTGAAAAGGACGAAAAACAATTTAAATTGTAGTTTTTGGACGTGGCTTTGTCTGGTCCTCCACAATTCGAGCAAAATCTGCAATTTTCCGACTCGTATCTGCCGGCTACAATGCAAGTTATCGCCTATCTCACCGAGAGCATGAAATACGACTTGCGTCCTTCTTCAGGACCAACAACAACCACAACCGCGCGACCGACACCGCCGCATCGTCCTGGAATCGTCCAACCAATAATGCCACCACCTCATCGCATCTTTAAATCAATCCCAATGTATTTACTCTTTTTTTTTAAATTTTAAACTGGAAAAAATTGAAAATATTTTCTGTTTTTTATAGCAAAGAACAGGAAAAATCGTTGAGCGAAATAATCCGCCATTTTGAACCTTTTCTTCCCGCCGGAATCTACGAACAGGACCTGGAACTCCTCGGCAATGGCGCTAAGAACCTGCATCGTGCCATAGACCACCTCGAGGACTCTTTCAAACTCGAAGACTTCCTGGAAAAGTTCGATGACGACGCGACTAATTCCAATCTACTTTTTCAGTTGAAACAAAAAAAGATGCCGCCAACACGTGCTTACGTCACTCTGCTTTCTTTGTATGATCTTTTGAACAAGGAAACGAAGCGTTTGGCATTGAATCGGTTTAATGGTAATTCGGAGCGCGTCCTTAAGGACTTGGCGAATATTTCAACAGGGACTTCTTCATTTCAATTAGAGTATTTACTGCAAAAAGTCCAGCAACAGAAGGAAACACGTGATCAGATGCTCGACAATAAAATCAAACAAGTCCTGCAGGATCTTGCTGCGCAGGATAGCTATATTAACATGGCCTTAAGATACATTCCTCCTTTAGCATTTACTAAATGATTTTTTTTGTAATTATTAAGGTTAGGTTAGGATAATGTAAGGATAATTAAATAAACTCGCAGATTTTAAGTTAGATTATTTTATTTTTTGTCAAGTTTTTAGTTAGTCAAAGTCAAAATCTATTCCTCCTTCGATAGGTGGCGTTGTGACAGGTCCTTGCGTCAAGGACGAAGCGAAATTGCCCACTTGATAAGCGGCCGTTAACAAAATAGTCGCAATCGATCCGAAAACTTCCATTATATGAATGCCCAAATTCCCCGTTTCCAGGCTTAATTTGCTGCCGGTTTTCTTATCACGTATTATTATCAACGAAGCGTCGTTTCTTTTACTCATTTTTGGCGGCAAATAATTTATAGAGTCAGAATTAAGAATTCGTTGCAGATTGTTAAATTCGTCACTCGGCGGCGAAATGGTTGTTACCGAGTCATCTTCAGCAACATTCGTGAATTCTTCTTCTTTTTCTTCTTGTTGCTTACGCACATTATGAATGGTGCTCCTTACTGCTGAATATAATTGCAATTTGTTAAGGATCTTCGCGATTTTGCGGTGAAGTATACCAGGACGAACCATCTGCTCGGTGTCTCCTTCATTTTCTTCCTCTTTTAATTTTGTTAAAATTTTAAATTAACTCATGGAAAAATAAGGAAACTTACCAGGAAAATTGAAGTTTGTATCGTTGATACTGTCAAGTCTTGCACTTGGCTTAGTCAAATCGGCGGTAACTGGCGAACTTTTATTATTAAGACTATTATGGAAAGTTGGTCCTTCTTCGCTCAAATCTTCAATGTTGGGCGTGCTATGATCAGGCGTTGATGAAGCATTGAAAAGTTTTTGGAAAAACCATTTCGAAGTACTCAACAGAAAAGGATTCGCGTTTAATTTTACAATCAACAAGCAACAAACTAATAAACAAAACTGAATATTCTTCATTTTAATTTCAACTTGTTTAATTGTTAGCGGTTGGTTTAATAGTTTAATTATAGTTGTTGAAAGTTTGAGTCGATGTGCACAACTGAAAGATTGCGACTCCTATCGTTGGCTGATATTATATAAGCGTTTTATTGTTTTTCATTGTCGCAAGTCGTCAGAATGCAAAGACAAAAACCGAATTGTTGCAACAATGAGTATACATGGACAGAGAATTAAGAGCCAAGAACGCCGCCCGTATATGACACTCTTCATCATTCGCATGTGTAAATTTCGTCAATGTTCATGTTCAATGATGATTAAAGTTAAAAGCAATAATATTAGCAAGAACTAATGCTAAACGCGCCTTAAATACAATTAGAAATCGGCATTCAATTTAATTCAGTCAATTATCAATTGATTAAAATAATTAAGGACAAAACTGAAGTTACTGAAGGAACCCACATCAGTTTTACTTTAATTCTAATCCTTATCGAAATTATTAATTGCTTTTTCTTTTGTCTTGTTTGTTTTATTTTTTTTGTGAGTAATTCGAAGAGAAAGAAAAATGCGTGGAAACAACGACATGTAAAACATGCTAAAAAAACAATAACGTTTAGAATTTGGAGCTTCATTTGCATTCAATTCGCATACAAATCAATTACTTAACAATTGCGTCATTCAACATCACATCAACTCCTTGATGTACGTGTTGCGGGCAACAAATTTACAATTTAACCTGAATACAAGGCGAATACTAATAATGCTTTTATTGATGATGACAAACTTACTTAAACAAACAAACTTAATTCATTATTACCCTATTACTAATATTTTAACAGTTTAAAAAGTCTTAAATGCAATATTTTGATTAAAAGTTTAGCACCTAAAAATGCTCATGTGAACCAACATTAACATAATTAATTTCTAATTTAGCAACAGTAAAATTTTCAGTCAAATATTTCTAATCGAATTTCGGAAATATAAAAAATTAAACTAAAATTAAATGCCCGGCCTTCAGTCCTTGTTCTTTCCTTCGCAAGTTGATCAATTTGACAAATTAATCACTGTCATAGGCATAAAGATGTCGTTTCTCATGGTTTTTCCTGTGATCATCACGTGTGAACTTCTTCTTGCACACATTGCACTCAAACAACCCAATTTCGCTATGTGACTGCACATGTCTCGACCAAACCGACTTGCATCGCAATTTCTTGGAGCAAATCGGACAAACGTTCTCAACATTAGCATTCGCTTTAAACATCTCCGAATACTTCTCCAGTTCTGATTGTGTGTACTTTCTCTTAATCTTTCGATGTTCAAACTTATCATGAGCAACGAGATCCTCCAAAGTGTGATAAACGGCGCCGCACTGCTTGCAGATATGAATATCCAAGTCTTCCAGAATGATTGTTTCATCTGCATCAATCTCTTCCTCTTCGATTTCCGGTTCGATTTCTGGATCAATCAGAATACATTCGGGTCCTACCGATAGAGGATTCGGTAGAGTAACAGCTTGACTGTTGGCTTGAGTGCTCAAGTTGTTTAAATTGTTAAAAAGTTGATCTGGGCCAAAAAGTCTTTCTAAAATTTCAACCAATCCTTCCTGGCAATCATTTTCAGCAGGATTTTTCACTTCAATCTGGATTTTATTGCCGTAATCACTCGAAATGATTTCTGTGCCAGTTAAACCACTTGCATTCTGCAACTTGGCAACTAAATTGCCATTTTCCAGGGCGAAAATTTGGATTTTCACATCACCCATCACATTATTCAAATGTTTAACAATTTTGGCCTTAGTTTTTAAGTCATAGTCATTAATACAACCTTGAATTTTAGGAAAATACAACTTATTTAAAGATATTTCAGGTTTTTCATCAATATCCGTCTTTTCATCTTCTTGCTGATTGTTGTTCAGCTCAGCTTCAGTTGAATTTCGAGTTGAATCCTCTAATTTCGGCATTTCCGGTTCCACTTCTTCAACCGCTGCAGTCGGTGATTTTGTGCAGTGATATGAATGCTTTTTAAGGTCACTTTTGGCTGCAAATGCTCGACAGCAATTTTTGCAAGGGAAGAAAGTTGTTCCATCTTCAGTGTAGAGAATATCTGGAATATTGTGCTTAGTAAGAGGTTTAGCATTAATCTTCTTGGGTGTTATCTCTGTTGTTTTCAAAGGCTTCTTGATTAGTTGTTCCTGTTTGGATTTAGATTTGGCTGTGGATTGTTTGGTTCTTCGTGTCTTCATCTCACTGTTAAGAATTGAAAAAGATAAAATTATAAGAAAAACGTGAACTAAGAATATTGTAAAGTGCTTATAATAATAAAATATAAGTAAAAGTACCGTTTTTGGTTCAACTAAACAGAAATAAACGTAAAATAACCGAAAATTAAAGCAAGAAAACAATGCTACAAAAATAATTTATTTTTCATCAGGAAGCTCTCAAGCGGTAAATTGTATCGTAGCGCACTACAATTCAAGTTTTCGCCTTTTAACTTTGCTTTTAACTCGAGTTAAAACCGAAACTTTTCAAGTGTAGGGAGCGCAGTAAGAATCGCTCAGCATTTATTTATTTGTTTAAATAATTTATTTGTGCAAATTTATAATAATAAACAAATAATATTAAAATATAAATAGCAAATTTTAATTTAGGAAGCCCAGTAAACTTAATTTCTCAAGATTCTTTACAAAACATAATAAAAAATAATTTAAAGTTGCAATGAAGACTTAAATATATAGACTTGAAAATTCTAAAAGTAATTTAGATTCGTATTAAAATAAATCGAACAGAGTTAGGTCTGGTTAGGTCCATATTATTCGGAGAAAAGTATTAATTAATTATTAAATTAAAATGAAATAAATTGAGTAACCGCGCATACAAGCCCCATCTAGTGTGCGACAATAATGTTAAAAAACTAATTAATTACTAAAAATTACAATGAAATGGCTGCTAATTGATTACATTAATATTGGAAAAATGTAAAACCTGTAAGATCATGTACCAAAGGCTTTAATTAATACCATAATTTATTATTTCCTCACTCAAATAAATAAGTTAATATCAATGGAATCGCAACAGTATGAATGGCCCTATCTAGGCAGCGTTTTCCTGCAAGCTCAGCAATTTCGTTGTTTCTAAGATGGGGAAGCCGATTTTAAACAATTTTTCATTCAAAATATTCTTCAAATAGCTTCCTTTACAGCTTCCCTTGATTTCAGATCTTGGACTCGGCTGGTTACGGAGTAATTTTCATTAATCTCGATTTTGCGGGCATGGTGCTATCTAGGCGGCGTTTTCCTGCAAGCTCAGCAATTTCCTTGTTTGTAATAAATTCCTTACTTTTGGATTTTTTGTACTTTATTTTTTGGTCGAAAATTTTGGGATATAGACTTACCAATATTTTCGACCAAAAAATAAAGTTCAAAAAATTCAAATCTTTCAGGTAAAAACGATTCAGAAAGACGTTAATAATCCAACGCCCTTATCCGAATTCAAAACAAGCAACTTAATTTTTTGGTCGAAAATTTTGGTAAGTGTATTCTAGCCTTCCCAAAATTTTCGACCAAA
>JARJDT010018717.1:0-11136 GCA_030264655.1 Leptusa sp. GC000079
GCAACAAAATAGAAAATAGGATTGGAATAATTCATTATACATTATCAGTAGGTATTATTAATAAGTATATAAATTGAATGTGTCTGTTGAATGACGCTGATTGTAATTCATTTTTTCGGATTTACAAAATGAACCCGAACACAAACATCGCACATCTGGTTCGTCACAAAGTGCGCGAGATTATTGATGATAATTTTCCGGCAAGTTCCCAACCCAAAACTAATGATAATTAATGAGTTTTCTATTTAATTCAGGTTGCTCAAATATATTCATATACGGTGAGGTTTTCCAACAAACTTAAAACAGAAATAATCGAGAATACAAATGGAAATGTGTGGAATGTAGTTGAATTTTTGAAAGTGAAGTGTTTCGCCAATCATAAAAATTGAAATGTTAATAAGTATTGCGCAGTTTATGGCAAAACTCAATTTGCGTTTATTCATTTTGTTGATAAACATTTACAACTTGGAAAAGTTGCAAGTTTTAAATGCTTAGCATTTCGCCGTTTCCTTGTGATTTTTGTAACAATAAGCTATGTATACTGTTTATTTTATTTTTATTTTTTTATGATTTATAATATAAAAAGACTATGAAAATGTGTGAAATTTTTAGCCATTATCAAGTTCTTAACATAAAAAAATTAAGAATTAAAAAATTAAGTTATGACCAAATTTTCATTATGCAAAGTGTATAATTGCAAACAGGCGATAACCATCAATTTTCAGCTCGATGTCTACAGGGAAAATAATCCTATCAGTCCTATCTGACTAATAATTAAGTGATAAACGCCAGTATTACAGGCGCAAATCCACTCGCGTGCCAAAACAAACAAACAACGCATCAGTGTTCCATATTTCAATAGTAATTAATATGCGAGTTCCGCACTGGCATTTTATTAATCAAACAATTCAACTTTTTCAATTGTTGTTTCTGGTAAAAAGCAAAAAAACAAATTTGTCTTGGTCTTCGGCTTGAGAAAACTTAAGAAATGCACGGCTGTCCTCATTTGTCTTCTGCAACATGTGCAAGAACTATTTGGCGAAGTAGATGCTTGAATCTAATGCAAAAAAATCACAGAGGTGGCAGACAGAGAGTAATCCTTCAAAGAGCTCCATGTGAAGTCGTCTCACACATTTCTACAATTTGCTTCTTTGTGTACGTAAAGCTCAACGCAGTGGGGCTCATAACATGATTTAATCCGTCTTTCGAACCTTTCCAGGACTCGGCTTGTTTCTGTCATGTTATACACAAGGCGAGTTTCACTGACTGTTCCTGTTTTGTGTTCTATAAATAGTTTTATCAACTGTTTAATTCGCATTCTCACGATTATAAAGCCCGCAATTTGCAGCACAATTTTAAATAATAAATTATTTTCCAGAAAGCTGGTAACTTTTTTTTGTAATGGAAATCGTGTAATCTAATGCAAGGACAATTTCCAGCAAGTAATTACGATCTAAGCCTGCGAGTGTCCGTTTCTTGCGGCTTTCTATTAAGAGACGAATCGAATCGACAGCCTTAGACTATACATAGTTGAACTTCCTTAGTCCTTTTGTCCTGAAGGCCTTATTCGCCCCTGAATCAGTTCGCTCTTTCGCACAGTGCGGTGACAATTCTGCACAATCACCGGGTTTCGCCCTGCGCGTTTTCTTTCGTCAAACTACTTGAGACCAAAGCGTGCAACTACTTAGTCAAAGCAAAGGAACCAACAAAGAAAGGCAAAGGATCAAAATTTGACGAACGCACAAACGGAACCAGCAAGCATCCGACATCAACTTATACTTGCAAGTTACAAGAGTGCAAAGACAAGTCAAAGAGAGAACAGGAATAAAAGAAAAATCAACATTTAAAACACAAATCTCGTTTGATTCGATTCGATCTTCAAATCGTTGAAGTGAATTTCAATTAAATGTTTTCAATTTTTAATGCGATTTTTATTGTACAACTGAAGAGCTTCAGTCACAGACTATACAAAAAGCAAGAAATATAAAACATGTAACTAAAGTTATTAAAAATTACATAACACTTCATTTCATTTTGTCTTCAAACTTGCGGCGTAAAACAAAAATAGAAATAAAAGATGAAACACTAGAAATGGGTAGATAATCGAGAATGGCTTGAAAGTGAGAAGAAATAATCATAATATTTTTATGACCCGCCAGCACACGACATGATAAACGGTTCTGGAAGTGAACTTTTGATCAAGCCAACATATATAACTAATGCCAGGATCATTTCTAGTGTGGCATGCAACGAACATGATCATAAATTTTCAAATTGTTCTTCTTACTGCAAAGTACCTCAAGTATTCTCAAGTATTCAAGCTTCATTTAATTTTTATATTTAGGAGTATTTTGTAATTTAAACATTTAAAAATTGCAACCAATTTATTTAAAGATATTTTAAGAATTTAAAATTCTAACAATTTCTGACTCATTCACACACATTTTGGAATATATCAGTTCCTTTTGCGTAAACAAACATAAAAGTGCAAGAACTAACTCAATGATACTATATTTCAACCCTGGAGCGATCTGTTCGAGCTAATTGCTTGATGAGCAATCAAATATTTACGCCAATTTAACGATACGATTCTAGCGTGTAACGTAATTTGTCTGACTTTGCTTTCTTTGTAATTAGTAATTAGGAAAACACCGATTTTAAATTTTGTGTTTCTCGTTTCTGTTTTGAAAATGGTTTGCTTTACAAAAATTTTTTGTAAACGTTTATACAAAGAAACTAAATTAATTTTCTAATTAACCCAATTAAGTCAAAAGCATGTTGCGTGTTTTCAGTTTTTTATGCATATCCTTATGAAAATGTCATGCTGCACGAAACTCTCTGGAATAGTTCAAGTGTCGCGATAAATGATTTATAAAGACTTACGCATATTATTTGCAAATATTAAATGTTAGTGCTGCATTGCAGTTTGTTGGCATTGTTCATTTTCACAGTTTAAACGGTATATCACGTCAAGTGCGGGAGCGCGTTTTTCCGCGATTTTCGCAACTTTGCAAAGTGGCGGCAAAGTGATCGTGGTCGGTCCGACGTCGACGTTTCCCAACTAAACGTGCTTTTGGCTACACTCGTCCCTTCTAATGCGTGTTTTCAATGGGAAACTGCTGGGAAAACCGCGCCGGCGTCGAGGCAATTTTCAATGTTTCCTTTCACACAACTAATATTAAACTCATTAGAGTAATATTATTATACAGTGCTAGGAAAATTGCAATCTTTTGAATTTCATTTATTTCAGTTATGCACGGCTTTTTTTAAATAAAATATAATATCTATAGGAATTTATATCCAATTATTAATAGAAAATTTTCTAAACGTTTTTTGTTAAAAGAAATTTTTAGTCGTCATATTTAATTTTAAATTTTATGAGCTTATTAAATGTGGAAATATTCAAATAAGTAGTGCAAAATTTAAAGAAAAGAAAATTAAATTTTTACGATCAGATCAATAATACAAATTTATGTGGATCCATTACAGAATCCTTAAATGGAAAATCATGTATTTTAAGGATATTTGAGTTCGGATAAGTTTAATATGACCCATATTTATGTCCTTTGCATGTGAAAGATAATAAAAATAGCAAGGTTTAATGCATTTATGTTTATCGTTAATATGACTGCATAAATTCAACTAGTATAAAGGATTTAAGGATTTTATGTAAGTATTAAACAGGAAAAGGTTCAGGATGCAATAGAATACTAGATGATAAAGAAAATATTTGAATGCAATAGCATTTGCAATGAAAAAATCTGTATAAACAGAAAAATGATGAGGTCCTTCGAAGGATAACGCAGTATTCTTCTTATCGATACCTAGATGGCGCTACTGGACAGTTTAACAAATACCTAACTCTTAGGTTATTTTGGAAAATAAATAGTAAAACACCCAGCAATTTAACGAAAACGAAATGCAAAAAGCATGTTGTATCAACTGCTCTTCGCCTTGGCAATAATCCCTTGCCTGGGCATCGCAATATCCGAAGAGAAGGAAATCTTCCATCCGTTAGGACCGAAAGTAAAATGCTCGTACCTATCATGGGAGTTCATCAAGTGCAAGGAACCGGAAGACTTAAAAGGCAACAAAACAGCCAAAGAGAATGGTTTCGGCTGCGTTAAATTCGGCGGCATGCGGTTCGAAGACGTCGAACGCACGAAAGTTTGGTGCACAGTGCTTGACAACATTGAGTGCTATGGAAATACTACATTTGAAGTGACGAACGTTGCTTGCATCAAATATTCCGAACAATATTTCACCACAATTCTGCTCTACAGTATTTTATTGGGATTCTTAGGGATGGACAGATTTTGTTTGGGACAAACTGGCACTGCTGTGGGCAAACTGCTGACTTTGGGAGGTGTCGGAATTTGGTGGATTGTTGATATTGTCTTGCTTGTTACCAATAATTTATTGCCTGAAGATGGAAGTAATTGGAATCCTTATGTTTAAGTTAATTAAAATCGGGGCTTGCTAAAATTGTTTTAAAAAAATTAAATAAACTATTTAAAAATTATAATTTTATTTTTTGCAAGGCCTGTTTAAAAACAATAATTATCTAAAGTAAAGAATAAAATGTGATATTTTGTACTTTTCTATTTTTTTTATTAATTTATAAGTTTATGATGTAACATTAAACATTCACATCTTAAGCTGTGTTGGAATTGGGACCGCGACGACGTCCAAATTGCGCAACAACATTGACGAATCGCCTGTTGTATTGAATGCGCCTCTTAGCGCGTCCAGTCTTCTTCTTTTTCTTCTCTTGCTTTTCCACTTTGGGTGTCTGTCCCTTTACCTTACCTATAAAAAACAAAAAATACTTTTAAAAAATAATAAATTATTAATTAATGAGATTGTTTGCTGTTCCTATATCATAAGTGCACTTATTAGCACAGACAATTCAAACGACAGCAGATTTCTATTGCAAGTTATAGGAAGGCTTTAATTATAGAGTAATTATAAGCCAGCTGGAACTTGCACACTTAATTAAATAGTCTTAGGGGACTTACCAGCACGAGCTAGAGAACCATGCACTTTACCACCAGGCAAACCAACTGTAAGCTCAATATCAGTGTCTTCAAAGAATGAAACTAGAGAATCATCTTGAACTGGACGTCCCTCAGCATACAAGGAAATGTCGGTGGGGTTCAACTTCTCAAAGGCAGCGATTTGTGCCTGTAAATTACAATTTCAATCAATAACCTCACATATTGATAATCATTAATTGTTTTTACCTTAATTTCGCTGATGGTTTCGGTGCCTTGGCACTCCAACACGTGTGTGGATAATCCCCTGAAGCACAACTGCATGATTACTGTCTAAATGCCTGAAACGACAAAAACACATATTGCAATCGATACATAACCTTAACACATGTGGTGCAACATTATTTTCACTGCTTTTATTTTTGAATCTGTTAGAAATAAACGCAATTTACACCTTTTGGTACTTGCACAAAGTCACCGTTTATCATTTTCGGTTGCTTTTAGATATTTTTCAACAAATTACAAGCAATTTTTCGAATTATTTCTAGCTCTTACCTCGTTTACAAGCAACGCACTCATCAAAAAGACTCGTCGTATCGGAAACAGCGAACAAAATGGCCGCTTGATGTCAAAATTCAACGAAAATGGCGACGGCGTCAAGGTTAAATTACTAGGCGGTAAACAGCGCCAAATTCAATTTAAAAATAAAAGCGGGAATGAAATCAAACTTGTTGAAACTTATTTATTTTTCAAAGTATTCATAATGGAGAAGTATTGTGGCAGCCATAACTAGAACGCGTTCATCCATATTGAATGTGTCTGGATAGCAAACGCCAAACATTTCAGCTTTGTTAAAAATTTCGCAAAACGCGCTAGGATTTTGTCGCGAGATTTGTCCTAGTACTTTATCTTTATTCGGGTCCATTATGAGAAACGTAACATGTCTGTAACATTTGCATGTTGTTCCGAGCGGGCCGCGAATATGAAGCTGACGAGTTCCATCTGGAAGTACCAAATTCAGCAGCGGATACAAAAGCGAGAATCTTTGTTTGACGCTGCCTATTAATATGTTTGAACTTGAGTAGACACGAAGGCAATCTGAGTTTAATGGCAAACATCCGCATTTACAGTAACAACAGCGCTCTAAGTAAAATGCTGGCTCCCTGTCTTGGTCGTAGAAGACCATGCGGAAAGTGCGGTTCGCCCCGCAAAAATAACGATTAAAGCCACCACTTTCTTCAAATCCGCGAAATAAAGTCATGCCGTCAACATTCACGATGAGATAGTATTGTGGTACTTCAATTCCGGCGGTTATTTCAACTGTTTCGTTAATTTGCTTCACGAAAAGCCATCGGGTTCGTTCAAGTGCATCCATTCCAGTTGGGAATAATAAATTAAAATTGTTCAAGAAAAAATATTGATTTATATTGCTTTATTTTTGACAATGAAGTTAACATTCATTTATTGCTTATCAGTATTCGATAAGTCAAGTGTAATTGTCATATCCTTGGTGAATTGTTCACAATCAATTTTAGCAGCACTAAACATTTGCTTGGCTGCTATTGACCATATCTTATGCGAAAATTTATCGGATTTGTACACGATTTTTTTAATTCGTGATTGAATTATAAGTTTAGCGCATTCGTTGCAAGGAAATATGGTAACGTACATTGTGCAGCCTTTCAAATCTGCGCAGTACTTATTTATTATAGCGTTCATCGCTGCGTGGCAAACTTCATTTGATAAAAACAGACAATATTTTCAAATCAAACATAACTTTTATTATTTTCGTATTACCGTAAAGATGTTTGTTTTTCAGACTGTCTCTTTCTTTCGCCCAACAATCTGGATTATCAACACATCCGTTAGGCATTCCATTGTAACCCATTCCAACAATTCTTAGATCTTCGTTCACAATGCATGCACCAACTTTAGTGACCGGATCTTTGCTTCTTCGGGCAGTGAGCAGTGCCAACCCCATAAAATATTCTTCCCACTTGATGCGTTCATTATTGTTCTCCATATTTCCAGCTTAAACATAAAATGAAATTGTTGTTTGTACGTTTAGTAAATAATTATACTAACTGACTTTCGATTCCATCTGTGACTTTTTCGATGCACCGATCCATTAATCTTAAATTGTGTAAATATTACTTAATTCACTTATCTATTAATATTGATTATTGATTTTTGCATTTATATTATAAGTCAATTTAGATAATTGTAACTGATACAATTGTTATATTAAAGGGAAATCCCTGATACTAATAAATTAGACAACGAGCCAAACCAGGACAAAAATGCATACCTCATGATTCAAAGAATTAAATGGAACATAATTTAATAATAATTTAGTAGATATGTAAAATGCATTCATTCTATGACTTCTTTTAATTAATTATTTGAAATATTTGAAGATATAAAATGCCTCAAGATATGTAATTGGTTCAAATAGAGATTTGCTAAATCAGATAAATAGTTAGCTATTAAAACAAATTCTATAGTACAAATGAATTGGTTCTATCGGGCCAACAATTTGATTTCGTTGTGGCGGTACAGTTTTAATTGAATTACTTAATATGAAAAGCACATTTCTCTACAACTTGAATAATTTGTTGTATATTATAAAGAACGAATTCATAAATGAACAATGTAATTGATAGCAAGATTCCAGCAATTAACAAATTAAAAATGCCATACGTTTGAGTCAAGTCAAATTAATAGCGTACACTTCAAACAAGAACAATGAAGAAATGCCCTAACTAAATCGGATTGTATACAAAGTAAAGAACAATAAATAAAATATTGAAATTATAATAAACTTATTGCTTCAGCATGCCATCGACTATAGAGTCGATTATAGCACATAACATTTAACATTTATTTACACCTGATTTTTTTATGCACCGATGTAGGTGCACCAATGCATATTGAAAATGCAGCCACAATTTTAATCGAGGGCGACGCTGAAACTTTCACATTAGACGAAAATAAATGTTATCGACTTTTTCTTCTGCAATATGCCAAATCAAGCATTGCATTTAAATGGATTGAATATAAAATTAAAAACGAAACTAATGGCATGTACAATAATCGAAAATATTTGATTGTCATCAATTCCGAAGATGATTTTGAATATTTCTTCAACTCCACATTGTTGAAATTTGTGCGAGAACTTTTAATCGTTTATATTCCATCTGAACATGTTTCTGATCAATCAATTCAAAAATTCATTAATGTAGAAACAGTTTCCCAATTTGAATTGTATACTCATAAATATATTGGACTTGAGGGTAACAATGATCCACTTTTATTGGATATATGGTTTGCGGAAAATTCAGCTTTTAAGTTTGTAAACAATTTGTTTCCTGACAAAGTGACTGATGTTCAAGTACGAGAGTTGCGCGCCCCATGTTATGAATTAATTCCTTATGCAGTGTGCGATCTTGATGGTAAGTTTAATTATTTGAATAATTTTAGGAAGCTATACAAATATTTCCAGTCGAAGTGGAGGGTAATGAACTTAATGTTATTGTCAAGTACGCCCAGAAATACAATTACACTTTGAATATATCTGCGGACTTTAAGGATGAGGACGGCGATGAAATAATTATTTGGTCAGACGATATGGTATTTTCCCAGTTAGGTCTAGAAGATGGTGGTTACGATGTCCTTTATGGTGGTTTTGCTCTTAATAGTGAATATATTGATGTTATTGAGACAGTAACCTACTCGTATCAAGTGTTTGTTCCGATTCCAAAGAAATTCCTAAAAAGTTGCCCTTAATAATCTTATTTTACACGCATTACTAAAATTAAAGGATCAAATATGGATGGTACATACTGATTGAAGTAATCAACTTCATTGTTTGGATATTAATATTATTGATTTTTCTTGCAAATGGATTAGTTGTTCACAGTTACAAAAAGTACAAATAAATTTTATTAAAACAAAAATTTGTTGAAAAGAATTCAACCTTTAATTGGTTTACTTTGTTCGGTTTACTGATTAGTCAATGTTCAGTGTCAAAAAAGACATTCAATTTAGCCTGCTTCTAAAGTGGATTTTTATGTTATCGCTTTTATCAAACATATTATTCGGCACGGCGTACAATTCGCGATTATCTAGCGTCATGATTTCGCCAATGTAACACTTGAAAATAACTAAAATTTTCTTATAAAACATAAGGTTGAATTTTAGTTATTCCAATGATGTTCGAACCCTTGAAGAATCGGCCGATAGCAATTATGGTATACTTTTTATGGATGATTATTTTAATATCTTAAAAGAAGATGAGCGAGTTTGTTGTTTTTTTTTTCAATTGGGTGCTATACAAAATTAATATTTTTTTAGAAATTGTACAAGACAATTTTTCAAAAAATTACCCAAATGCCAAACGCTACAGATTTTGATTCATTCCAAGTGTATGTTAACAGTGAAGAATATGCTGTTGCTTTGTACAAGCGTGACAGTAACGGATACTTCGAATATGACGAAGTTCTTGCGGCAATGCATAACAAATTCAAATCGATTCCAGATGAGCTGTTTACAAATCATTGCTATTTATTACTGCGAAAGAATTCGATGCATACTGGGGAAATGGAAAAAATGGTAAGGGCTGCCAAGGAAGCTGGGTTGATGAACTTTTGGGAAGAAGACGTTTGTCTAATTAAAATAATTAAAATTATTTATTAAAATTTAATGTTTCAGTCATTAAGATATAATAATGATATGTGGTTTCAACATCAAATGCAAGCCAGAAAAGTGGAAGACGAAAACATACATTAGAACATTAATCATTTAAAAGGATTAATTGCATTTTGGTTTATTGGAATGATAATTTCAATTGTTTGTTTTCTATATGAACTTTCAACTAGTGTTAGCTTTAATACTAACATTTTAATTTAAGTCTATTTTAGCACAATCCAACAATACTTAGTTAATTGGTGCATTTTATTGCAACCAAAAGTAATATGCATGACAGTGAAATGCAATAAATCAATAGGGAAAATTGCGATCCACTGAATTGAAGGACTCCAATTGGTTCAATAAAATGCAACTTATGATTCACGTGTTGAAAACATAATGTTATACATCATTAGTTGTTGAGACTTTTTTTGAAAAAAATGTTAACAAGGGTGGAAAACTTACAATACCAACAAATAAAATATTTAAATATTAATAAATTGTTCCTAATAACAACGCACAATGCCAAAGAGCAAATAGTTGGCCACAAGCAACATTTATTTACTTGAATTTATACACATGATATTTCCATAAAACTAGTTTTAACTATTGATCAATTTCATATTTTTTTTGTTAATAAATAGGTGTTACGATTTTATTGCTATTATTTCTTACCCATACCATATGCTCAATTGCTGGAAAGTTTAAATAATAGAAACTTTGAACTCAAAATGCTAGTAGGAAATTACCTTAATATTTTAATAAATTTAATTATTCAGAAATATCTGAATGACAATGTGTGCATTATGCACGCATACGATGTGGGTGAACCAATCATACGTATTGAAAATGCAGCCACAATTTTAATCGAGGGCGACGCCGAAGATTTCTCATTGGATGATAAACAAATTTGCCGACTTTTCCTCTTGCAATTTGCGAAAACAAGCATTGCATTTACATGGATTGAATATAAAATTAAAAGGGAATCTAATGGCATGTATAATAATCGAAAATATTTGATTGTGATCAATTCCAAAGATGATTTTGAATATTTCTTCAACTGCACATTGTTGACTTTTGTTCGAGACATTTTAATCGTTTATATTCCATCTGTACATGTTTCTGTTCAATCAATTCAAAATTTTATCGATATTGAAACAATTTCCCTATTTGAATTGTATACTCATAAATATATTGGACTTGAAGGTAACAATGATCCACTTTTATTGGATTTATGGTTTGCGGAAAATTCTTCTTTTAAGTTTGAAAACAATTTGTTTCCTGACAAAGTGACTAATGTCCAAGGACGCGAGTTGCGTGCTCCTTGTTTTGAAATAATACCTTATTCATTTTGCGATCTTGGTAAATCAAAACATTTGATAATTTCAAGAAGCTATAGAAGTATTTACAGACAAGGAGGAAGGAAATGAACTTAATATTATTATCAAGTACGCCA